>JAQIWD010000115.1:0-34029 GCA_034694825.1 Anurida granaria
GACACAAATGAGAGTGACCCTTTTTGGGTCTTCTGGCGTTAAAAAGTTGCCAAGGAATTTAGACCGTTTTGGTCAAAAATATCCTTGTATTTTCAAGGAGAACAAGAGGGTGGGTCTTTTTTATATTGTGACATACAGACAGACACGGCAATCCCATAAACTCCAAACCCTAGGGTCCGTAGTTAAAAATGAGTTTTTTATACTTTCCAGATATCGGATATCGTTGTGGGAATGGAGGAAAACGTATCTGCCAAAGACGTTTTACTGAAATGGGCCCAGAAATCCACTGCCAAGTACCCTGGAGTCCGTGTGGGTGACTTTACAAACTCCTGGAGAGATGGACTTGCCTTTAATGCCATAATCCATCGAAACAGGTAATGGAGAAGATTTCAAAAGGCCACTGGATCGTGCTCTGATTGGACGTGGGGCTAATTGTCTTTCTTGTTTCTTAGGCCTGATTTAATTGATTGGCGTGCTGTGCAGAGGCGTAGCCCCCGGGAAAGACTCGAGACTGCCTTCTCAGCTGCAGAACGAGAATGTGGGGTGACCCGTCTCCTGGATGCAGAAGGTAAGGAACTTCCTTCCATTGTTCATCTCAATTTCAGCAAAATTAATGTTAGTTGGAAATCAAAATTGTGGACAATGAAGCGGATGCTGACCCAACTTTTGGAAGTTTTCGCATAATTGATGATAGGTATTCGTAATTTTTAGTTGACGTTAAGGTGATGCATGCATGGAGTTAATTTTTGAATAGATTTTGTAATTGGGTTAACGAATTGACGTTAAATCCGGAATTGAAACATGATCTTGAAACATTGATTGTATTCCCAAACTAGCGGTGATACTTTATTGACACATAGAATTCCATCCAACCTTGTTCTTCCCCCTGCATAACGTGTTTTTTACGGTTCGAATCACCTGACATGAGATGAGAATGACAAAGAAATGTGAGGTTGAATTAAGTTGAAATTGCATTTAGTGTTTACGGAATCAAGGTTGATTATTTTGCGTTTTTTGTCCCCTACCTGTCATCTTCCTTTGTGTCCTGTTACTCTACCTAACCATCTCTGCCTAAGGGTGGGCACGCCTACTCGAATTATTCAACTTAAACTAACTACTAAGAGTCAAGTTCTGGTCAACTTTAATTTGTGTACAAAAACTGCCTCTAATGGCTAATTAGATTTTGGAATGATGCAAGGTATGGCAGGGGCGGAGTAGAGGCTGCTGGAGAACTTGATGAGATTTTTTTACAGGATGAAATTAGACATTTCAATGATGAGATTTTTTGTGAAGTGAATACGGGTGCATGCAGAATTCCGTGAGAGTTGTCAAGTTGGAACTTGTTTCCTGATCCACATTGTAAATTGAGTCACGTTTACAGGGATTGCACAATTCGACTGCTGCATATTAAAATCTTCCTATTTTACAAAAAAAAAATCAAAAAAGATTTGGGATTTTGAACAAAATGGGGGGTGGGGACTAAATTTAGAATGGACTCTTCCACGCGCTTTTGTTTTGAGAATAAACTTTGTGCTTGTCGCCAGCCAGAAGCAGCATAACGGTAGGTCAGGTCAGGGTATCCGTAATCACACTCACTACAGGAAATCTGGCAACTAAACTTATTCATTCGTGGACTTTTGAAATAAAATCTTGAATGGCTTTCATTTCTTTCAAATTCAAATCAATCACTACAGAAATTAAGAATAAAGTTTCATAAATTGTAATCCGAGGGATGGAATTCTCCCAGGTTGTTACGCAATACGAACGCTTGACGCATTCTGACAAATTGAGGATAAAGGAGCTCAAGTTTCCATAAATGGACAGGATAACTTTTCAAATTCTTTGTTTTCTTCTTGAAATGTCATGAATTGATTGAGATTACGTAAGAATAACACTCTTCATTGGGTCCAAATAAGGCAAATGAGGGAGACCCTTGAGCCTTAATTTCAAAACCAGGATGTCATTGATGAAATCATTCCATTGGTTGCATCTTGGAATTATGAGAAATCAAAAGTGAAATTATGTTAGCAGGGTCATAATTTTAAGGTAGCACGGGACCTCGAGCTTCCTAGAATTCTACAACTGACCTTTTCCCGTCTTTCAATTCCAAATGTTGAAGGTGATGAAGATGATGAGTGTTGGGTGGTGTCATCTCCCTTGGATCAGGATGTCATAAATTTTAATTTTAATTTCTACAATAACACTCTCTAAGTTATTATGCACCACCAATTCAAATCCACTTTAATTAAAGTGGCAATTAGACAATTCTCAAGTGCTTCTCAAGGTTGCTCAGATTGGATCTGGAAGATGAAGTCATCTCACCTCCTTAATTTCAGATTTAAATTAAACTCGTCTTATTTTATGGGAGGTGATAATGAGGATTATAATTTCCCGTGACAAATTCCTTCTATAGGGTGGGGGTTGTTATTTTAGGAAATGAGCAATTGAAATGTAGAAACCTTGAAGGACAAAGGCAGGAAAGGGTGTGGTGACCTTTAGGTGAGAATGGAAGATGATGTCAACTGTTTTGTTGTCTTTTTTCAGATGTGGATACTTTGCAACCCGATGAAAAGTCACTCATCACTTACATTTCATCACTCTACGATGCATTCCCGGAACCACCAAGACTTCATCCCCTTCATGACACTGTAAGTTTCCAACACCTTTCCCGTTTTCTTGCGTGTAGTCATTTTTCACGGGGTGATAAGAGGGGAGGCGTGTTGATCAAAAGTCATCAACGATTCCCCTCCCGTGTTTTCTGCCATGAATTATGACGGGTTGAGGAAATATATGCGTAAAAGGGGTGTGCTAGGGACTATTAATTGAGTAAAGTTGATTTATGAAAAATCCTCTTCTGTTTTCAGGATTCTCAAAAGAAATGGGAAGAATATCGAGAGACGGCTACGACCCTCTACACTTGGATTCGTGAGAGCATCACGCTCATGCAAGATCGTAGCTTTCCTTCTTCCTTGATCGAAATGCGACGGATGGGAGCGGACATGAATCGTTTTCGTGTGGAAGAAGTTCCAGCCCGAGCTCATTCCAAGCAACGCCTCTCTCATTTGTTTCGTGATGTGGAAGTAAGGGAGCGTGCACCCGGGTTTAATGGAGTTACGTCAAAACTTGAACTGAAACTAAACGTCCCTTTTGACCTTTCCTTTAGAAACACTTCCGAGATGGTGAAATTGATCGAGAACTCCACATAGAGAACATTGAGCGGAGTTGGCAAGTCCTCCTGATGTCTCATCAAGAAAAGGATCAAGCGATCCAGGATGAAATCAAGAAACTGGACAAGTTACAACGACTTGCTGAGAAAGTTCATAGGGAGGCTAAACAAGTTGAGAGTCGGCTGGATGATCATGAGCAAAGAATTGATGAGGAGGCTCGACGAATTGATCGTCTCCATCCCCTTGATGCGAAGAACAATGTGGACCACTTGGAGCGAGATATGGCCATGACCGAGGAAGGGATCAAGTCCATGTTCAACGATACTCAGATGCTCAGTGATGCTCGGTTCCAGCAAGCACCTGAGCTCAACCGAATGTAAGCGACAGGAATGACGTGGATGACTCAACTGGGTGTCGGAAGATCACAATTATTAATTGTAATTAATATTTTATAAACAGAGTCCAACATTTACATCAACGGTGGATCAGTATTAGAACTTCACTTCAAAATCGCCTTCAATCCGTCCTTGCCTCAATTTCCTTTGGAGTTGAGGAGAAATCCGTGAGTAGGATGTCCAAGACTGTACTGGAAACTCGCCTTGTGGAGACGGATCCAAACTTCCGGAAAATCCTGGAAGTATCCGAATGGATCAAAAACAAACAAGTAAGACGTCCGTCCATTACAGTATTAACGACGAACTGTACAAGGTCATTCATCTTTTTACGTCTTCCCTTTTGATTTTTTCAGAAGCAGCTAATCGATGCAGACTACGGAAGTGACTTACCATCAGTCCAAGCAGAACTTGAGAAGCAGCTAAAGGAGCATCGTGTCATTGAGCGATACCAGACGAACATTGAGCGCTGTTCAGCTGCCAAAAGTTCATTCCGTGGGGATGAGCTCCAGCTCTACATTACTTACCTGAATAATGTCCAGAAATCCTATGCGGAACTCCTCATGTCTTCCAAGAAACGTCAGTCGGACCTGGAAACGCTCCTGGATTTTGTCCAGAGTGCCACCAATGAGCTTATTTGGTTGAGTGAGAAGGAGGAGCGTGAAATTACAAGGGACTGGAGCTCCAAGAGCCTCAACTTGGTCGAAGTTGAACAGTATTATGAGGTGAGGATTACAAATCCTAGTGTTTGTGACCTTTGACTTTTGTTTTGTCTTTCCCTTCCGAATTCCTTAACTAAAATAGCTTCATTTTTAACCTGTCGTCACTCGTCTCGTCTTGTATTAACCTTGATTAACTTTTTCTTTCTTTGTTTCTGTCTGGTGTTGATGCAGCATTGTTTTGGAGGTGGCGGTCAGGCAAGTCTGATTATTAATCACCCTCCTCCTGCTTTTGTAGAAGTTGAGAAGCGTTTGATTTTAATTTGGGAAAAGAAAGGGGAATATTTAAAGAAAATTAGTTCAATGTGATTTATGATTTTAGGCATTGATGAGCGAGTTGGAGAAACGGGAGATTCAGTTCAATGCCGTGCAAGACCGTGGGGAATCGCTGGTACTCCAACATCATCCAGCCTCTAAGTGCATCGAAACCTACATGTCCTCATTATCGGTAAGTCTTACATAAATTTTGATCACTCTGCTTGTAATTTCTGTAAGGATTGAAGAGATACTGATGCTGATCTTGTTATTTCGTTTTCTCCAGACGCAGTGGGCGTGGCTCCTTCAGCTCACACTCTGCCTCGAGACGCATCTCAAACACGTCGCTAATTATCAACAGTATTTCTCTAATGTTCGGGAATGCGAACAGAGCATTGCAAGGTAATTTCCACTGTATTTTCAATACCCTTGACATACAACTGAATATGTATTTCCATTTAGAAAGAAAGTCTGATTTTTACTTTATCGGTGTTTGTTAATGGCAGATTTGATTTTGATTTTTGTAGACAAGAGGAGCTCCTAAACTCAATTTTTAGCAAATCCGATTTTTCGCTGGACGAAGGGGAGATTTTATTGAAGGAAATGCAAGAACTACGAGATGAGCTCACTCGCTACGGTGACTTTGTCCAAGCAATGACCAACGAAAGTGGAGAAATCATTCCATTAAAACAACGAAAAACAAATGTATCTCGACCCCTTACCGTCACTGCCATTTGCAGCTACCGACAAAACAATGTATGTTTGGATTTCCAAAACTACCTGTTGGTTTTGGAATTTTGTTTTCTAATGTGTTATTTTTTATGTTCTCCAGCAACAAATGGTGATTGCCAAGGATGAACGATGTGGCCTCCTGGATAATAGTCAAAGAGTCCGATGGCGCATTCGCAACTCGTCAGGGCTTGAAGGCATGGTTCCAGGAGTGTGTTTCTTGATCCCACCACCAGATAAGGAAGCCGTAGATGCGGCTGATAGGATCCGAAAACAATACGACAGATGCGTAACCCTTTGGCAAAAGAAACAACTCAAGATGAGACAAAACATGATTTTTGCGACCATCAAAGTAGTCAAGAGTTGGGACCTAACGCAGTTTCTAGGCATGGGATCTGATCAACGGAATGCCATCAGGAAGGCCCTTAATGAAGATGCTGAGAAACTTATCCAGGAAGGGGATCCGAATGACCCTGCCCTTCGCCGCCTCCGCCGTGAAATTGATGAAGTGAATCGTCTTTTTGATCAATTTGAAAAGGAAGCGAGTGATGCGGAGAAGACGAAGAATACGAGCAAAATCTTTACGGAACAAGTTCAGACGCTCCAGACGGAGCTAGAAGAGGTTGAGCGTACCTTGACCTCTCGTGTGAATGCAGTTCTTCCGCGTGATCTCAGTGGGCTGGAACGGATCGTGATGGAGCACAAGGAGTTTGAGTCCAAATTAGAAACTTTTGAATCCCGAATTGAGTCAGTACAAAGGACCTACTCAAGTATTCCACAGAAAACGGCTCCGCTCCAGGCCAAAATGGACAAAGTTGTAGAGAAATGGGAACGGTACGGGAGTCAACAGGCTTGACACAAAATTTTGAACTATTAAGAACAAATTACTGGATTTTGTGAATTTTTATAAATTTTTGTTTCCAGGGTTTGGAATCTCACGCACCTCTACGTGGAACGTCTCAAATGTGTGGAAGTGGTTTTAGGAAATTTGGAAGAAACAACTTCCATGGTTTCCAAATTCGAAATGAAGCTTGGGTCGTACGAGAATATGCCCACGGATGAAAACGAAATCCGAAAGGTAACGCCGCTCAACTTCACAAATGGAATTTCGCAAGTCAACTCGTGTTTAGTGTAGATTGGCGGATGTTTCAGGTTTCAGAAGAGTTGTACAATTTGCAAAATACTTCCCAAATTAACCAGCACGTTGTGGAACAACTGGTTGAGGACACAAAGAACGTCCGCCATGTTGTGGAGAAATCCCGGGGACCTCAAAAGCGACATCCCGATGTTGAGAAATTGGAGGATGAGGTTCATCGCACAACGACCCGATGGACTAACGCAAGCTCAGAAATTGTTGACCGGTAAGATGACAAACGACCTCTTGACCTCCACAATGGTTTGCTAAAGTCCCAATGTTGGTTTGCAGACTCCGCTCTGTGGAGCAAAGTTCCGAAATGGCATCTCGCTACAACTCTTCCTACCAAACTGAAATGAATTGGTTGGATACGATTGACACCAAGACCAAATCACTTCCATTGATGGAGAGTGGAGGTCGGGCCAAAGGGAAAATCCAACCTCACATGGTATGGGGGCACACATTTCAATTAATCAATCCAAATGGACTGAATTAACCTTTGACCTCTTTCTTTGTTCCTCCCCAGACGCTTTACAATAGTGTGATAGAAGAGAAGATAACAATTGAGCAAGTGAACACAATGGGTGCTAGATTGGCAAAGGAAGCCAAGGTAAGTCACGCCTTTGCTTTGCGTAAACCATCTTTGACTTCATTGCCTATTTCTTGGGACTGTTTTATGGGGTGTGGTGTCCATTTTGTATCCAAGTTGGAAACAAAACCAAAAGTACTGCCTGCGTATGTGTGCCTCATTTTTGTAGCTATACTTTCAAGTTTATAGGCTCCACTACTGTCGTAAAGTTATTTTGTGATTTTCTGTATCATTTCCAAATGGAATTTGGGAAGTTAGGAAGGTTAGTTTACTGAATTCTCCCGTCGTGGTAAGATTAACGATTCATTCCCACCTTACTTTCTAATCGGCGGATTAATAAAAATTAATAAATCAAAACATATTAACGAAATTAATGATTAATAAATTAACGTTAAACTAATTATTGAAAAACTTCTAAAAAGCAAACAAAATATTCTAAACATTATTTAATTTACTTTAAACCAAGGTTCACGGTGGTGGTGGTGGTAGTGGTGCTTTTGTGGTTGTTGGAGTTGGAGCTTGGGTGTTAATTGTTACGTTGGGTGGCTTGCTTGGTGTCTTACTTAATTGAAACAATTTAACGTTAACTTGTAACACAATTAACAGACTTACGATACCAAATTGGAAGAATTCCGCTCGAGCCTGGAACAAGTCAATCCTTCGTCCTCTGAAGGGAGCCTAGTCAAAAAGCCAAAAATGGAGTCAGCCCCGGAAATGATTACGAATAACCTGGATCTCCTCAATCTCAAGTATCAAGTCCTCGTAGACAATTTGTACCATCGACTCCAGCAATTGTCTCAGTCTGTCAAGCAGGAGGAACCAACCACAGAGGTAAAGCGACAATCAAAAAAAAAATTATTTCAGGAAGAAAAACCATCAATGTGACTCAAAAGTTAAATTCTATTCTGATGATTCGATTACAGTTTTCTCTCTCAAAAGTACCTGGTCCTAGTCCATTACGAACTTATCGCTCCATGTCAAGGGACTCAATGCCCAAAACGTAAGTTTTCAGCCCCTTTTTCAGAATTCAGCATGAAAATGAAAAAAAAAGTGTCACGTTTTCTAAAATGTGTTTGTGGATGTTTTGCAGGGATGAGGATACGGTTGACAACGTGGTTCAACGCTCCTCAGCTGAAATTACCCTAGCTGCTGCCCCATCCCCCAAGAAGCGATCCGTCCTCCACCTCAAGAACGGAGACAGGAATGGGAATCCTGGAGAGTCGAATGGGAACCATGGCGACCTCATTGGCTCCCCCCTCTCTCCCAAACTCCATTTCTCACAAATCCGTTCCGGAGCCCGGAAGCCTCATGAAGAAGGAATCTCGACGGAAACTGCCCTCCTTGTACCCCTACTAATCGACCCACTAACAGGGGAGAGACTAACCCTGGCTCAAGCTATTGGTTGCGGACTCATTGACATTAAGACGGGAGAATTTATTGACCCCAAGACAAAGAGAAGGATGAGTCTTCCAGAAGCAGCTGAACATGGCTATATCCTGGATTCAGGGATTCTCCAGAAGCTCCTTGGAGTCTGTGGCCTTGTTGATCCCCAGACTGGAGCTGAGCTTACACTCCTTGAATCCATTCGTCTCGGCTGGTATGATTTGAGTAAGGGCTGCTTCATCAATCCCAAGACGGGGGAGCCCATGTCATCAGAGCAGGCCATACGATTAGGAATACAGACGCAGTCACAGGTAAGCACCCAGTCACCTGACCATGTCGCTCAGACGGCGACACTTCAGCCCGGTCGCCCACCCTTCCCCGACTCTTCTTGCACTACTTCTTCTACTATTCCTTCCCCTCTCTTCACTGACTTGGTTAAAAGTGGTAGGGTTGACCTCAGGTCAGGACAGGTTCAGACGGGTAGTACTCAGACATTGCCCGAGGCGTTAGGGGGGACTGGGGTTGAGGACAGTGGGAATGAGGAGCAGGAAGGGAGTTCATGCCTCTCTGATCTCATCGACCAAGGGTTAGTCACTTGGAATCCCATCGACGGGAGTATGGGGGTCAAGGACCGATTTTCTGGAGAGGTTCTCAGCGTTACCCAAGCAGTGACCTCTGGCATTCTCAACCCATCAGTGACTGAGATCTACAGTGTTCAGAAAGGAAACAGAATCACGTTGAGTGAAGCCATCAAGTGTCAAGTGTTGGACCCTGAGGGTGGGACCTGGGGGGATGAGGTCACAGGGACAAGCTGGCCCTTAGCCACAGCTCGACGCAAGTCCTTGGTTATGAAACCTCTAAGCCTCAAGGACTGCGTTGACTTGGACTTGGTGCGGGAAGGGGAGGGAGGTCGCTTAGTATTGGTGGATCCAGTGACCAATGAGGAACGGTCCTTACTCGAGCTCATTGCCTCAGGGACCCTTGACTTTGAAACCAAGACTGTGACGGACTCGAATAGTGAACGGCTGGTGACCTTACAGGAAGCACTGGCGAGAGGGATTGTGACCCCGGAGGGATTAGTAAGGGACACGCGGACTGGGGTACTTCATCCCATTAGAGATGCCGCTTCGAGAGGCCTCTTGTCTGCGGTCAAGCGAACCTCCATTTTCAGCATCCCTTGCGTGGTTGACCCCAAGAGTCAACAGAACGTTTCTGTGTGTGAAGCCCTGGAGAGTGGGGTCATCAATGCGAAAACAAGGACTGTAAAAGTGGGCGGTGGGAAACTGCCAGTACCCTTTGACCTCGCAGGGGCGAAGGGAGTGATTAGTGCTCAAGTATTCCCAACCCTAAATACCCCCAGTGGAATCTACGACCCGAGGTCCAAGGGGAAAGAACTGACGGTGCTGGAAGCGATTGTGACTGAAAAGATTCTACCCAGTGGGGAAGTATTTGATGAGAGGGGACGAAAGTATGTGCCCATGGACACGGCCGTGGAAAGTGGACCCTTGGATCCGGAGAAAGCCAATTTCCTCAAGGGCCTTTACAATATCAACCTGACGACAGCGACGGTGACGAAAACGGTGCGTCATGTGATCACAATTGAAAGGACAGAAGAGACTTATGAGTCCAGGAAAATTGGATTCCAGGAAGCACTGGAACGGAAGTTGATTGATGAGGAGACGGGCACCTTTACGGATCCAGAGACTGGAGAAGCATCTACGGTAGTTGAGGCAGTGAGCAAGGGCCTCCTGGGCCTCAGTTCGGAATGGCCGGATGATTTCGGAAAGGACCAGAGTGAAGGCGAGGGAGGGTCACTGGATAAAGTTCCAGTCTCAGCGCTAAACCGAGAATTGCTACATTTGCCGTTGAACGGCTGGCCGCTCCGAGAAATGATTCGGTCGGAACTGTTCGAGCCGGTTGGAGGTCTCTTTGCGATTCCTGGAACAGATCGACTGGTTTCGTTTGAAGAATGCGTGCGACTCAAGATTATTGACCCGACATCTGCTGAAGTCATAGATGACAACAATAGGAGGAGGATTCCATTGTTGAGGAGCCTGGAGAAACAAATCCTGGATACAACGGGGCACTACCATTATGCAGGGGTCAAGGGTCAACGACCCCTGACCCTCCAGGAAGCCATCGCCGCGGGAGTTGTGATCCTCCTCCCGGAAGATCCAGAAGTGAGAGGGAGAGCTGAAAATCATGTACACCCAACCGTCCAGACCGGACCAACTCCAATGGAAATTGATGAACAAGTGACCCCCTCGGCCCCACCGCTGGTAGATGGCGACGTGCCCAAATGTCGCCCAGTCCCGCTAATCCAAGTGACGGACTGCTTGACCTTTGACCCAAATTCAGTGACTGTAAGGGATTCCACGAGGAATGAAGAAGTGTCGCTCTTTGATGCGGTGGTGAGTGGGAGGATTGAGCCGAGGAAGGTCAAGGTACGTGACCCCGTGAGTGGTCAAGAACTAAATGTTAATGAAGCCATCCGGAAGGGAATTGTGGACAAGAAAACTGGAATGGTGAAAGTCAAGGGAGAGAAAGCGTCCATGACTTTTGGTGAGGCTCTGAAGCTTGGGGCTATCGCTGTGGTGGCAGCGCCAATCCTGGGGGTTAAAGCGCTGGTTGAGAAAGTTGGCGCTGGAAGGGATCCAGCACCCCCGCCGCAACCAACAGCTCGACAGCGGAGTGTGACGCCTGAACGGATACTCTCAGCTGCCACTTTGACCTCGGTCCCGGAGGAAGGTTACGCAGTGGTATCCGAAGAAATCATCCCATGTGAGTCCATCCTGACGACCACTACGACAGTGACGACGACGAGTGTGATTGTGACCAAGATTTCTCGCATTCCAGTCCCAATGGATCCCCGTGAATTCCTGGATTCTGGACTGGTTGATAACACGACCCTCCTTGCCATTACGAACCCGGAGAACTATGTTGGCCCCGCTGGAGAAAAGTTGACCCTGGGTGAGTCAATCGCTGCGGGGAAGATTGATGGAGACTCGGGGGCGGTGCTGGACCCACAGACCCAACAACTTTTGACCATAAATGAAGCCTTGGTCCAAAACATTCTGACCCATGACGGGAACATTGTTCTACCAATCGCGAGGAGCCTTTCCATCCCGGAATTGAAGAGCCAAGGGCTCTATGACCCCCAGGAGCAGAAAGTGATTCACCCGGAGACTGGAAACAGCCTGACTATCCTGGAAGCCATGGCCAGTGACATCCTCAACCCACTTTCTCCAGTGAAGCATCCCGTGTCCAGGCGGAAACTCTCTCTGGCCCAAGCCCTGGAGCAGAATGTAGTTTGTCCAGAGACGGGAAGTGTGATTGAAGGGGATGGGCCAAGGGTCCCGCTCCTCCAAGCTCTGCAACAAGGTTCATTCGATGATATCCAGCACCCTTATGACGAGTTCCTCCCCCCGGCGACGCTGACGCTGGAAGCAGCAGTGAGAAGGGGACTGGCCAACCTCGAGACGAATACGATCTTCAATCCAGCGACCAACGAAACAAGCCGAATTGAAGACGCGATTGAACATGGGCAACTCATTCCATCCGACCGGAAATCCGAAACTGGTTCGGACCGTTTCGGAACCGATCCGAAAGGGCGGAAGATCAAGGCTTCCCAAGCACATCCGTCGCCGGTTCGGACCAGTGCCCTTAAAGTTACCTTCAAGGAGCCTTCAGAACCCAAGAAACCGAAAGTGGTGGTGGTTCCAGGCTATGCGCAACTGGATCCAGAAAGACTCCTACCCCTTACCGTCGAAGTTGACCTGGGATCAGGTCGCGTCAAGATCCCATCAACAGAAGGGGACTACAGTTTGGAAGAAGCTCTGGAGGAGAAAGTACTGAATCCAAAAGCTGTCGTGGTGATTCCTGGAGAGGAAGGGAAACCGCTGGAGATGTCACTTGGAGACGCGGTGGTGGCTGGAGTTGATTTGAAAGCGATCCAGGTCAAGAATCCAGAAACGGGGACCGCTGTATCATTCACGGAAGCGCTGAAATTGGGACTGTTGGCCGTTGCCGGGGCTCCTGTGATGGTTGGGAAAGTATCTAGGGTACTTGCAACTCCTGTCCCACCAATCAGGGGCGTTGAAATCAAGTCCCACGCGAAGAAACCGTTAGCGTCCATTTTGAAACCTGGAAGCACTCCAGCGAAAGACGCGGATGAAATGGAGACCGTTGAGGAGACGACGGCGGATTTTGTGGCCAACTACCAAAAACCGTGGCCGCTACACGTGGCCGTGGCTTTAGGAAAATATAATCCGGATACGGGACTCCTCCAACTGGATTCCACCGGAGAATTTGTGACGCTGGAGACTGGGATTGAGGCTGGAGAGATTGACCCCGTTGCCCTCACGTGTCGTGACCCCAGGACTAAGGCCCTGATCTCCCTCCAGTCCGCCATCCTCTCTGGCCTTGTAAACCACAAAAGTGGGACCCTTATTGACCCCATTTCCGGAGCAGAATTAAGTTTGGACCAAGGGATGAAATCAGGACTCCTCCTTCGCCCCGCCCGGAAAATCTCTCTGCCCGAAGTTATTTACGCTGGAAACTTTGACCCTGTCACGAATACCATCACAGACGCTGGAAAATCAATTCCGTTGAAAACAGCGATTGAACAGAAACTCGTCACAGTTGACACGCTTGTCGTGAAGAATTTCGCGACGCTTGGGATCGTGCCTTTCAAAGTGGCCCTGGCCGAAGGGCTCATCGACCCTGATCTCGGGACTGTTCGAACAGGCCCCACCGCTGTTTGTAGCATCGTGGAGGCCCTTGAAACTGGAATTCTGGTCGAAGTGACGGAGCATATGAGTTTGAGTGAAGTGATTCACAAAGGGCTCCATCGAGAGGAGGATGGGAAGTTCATGGACCCTAAAACGGGCCTCTATATCACCCTGGCTGAAGCCCTGACCCGGAAGATCATCGACCCTGAAACTGTGAACGTAAAAGACACTCGAGAAGGATTTGAAAAAAAGATGCCGCTGACGGTCGCCATCCAATCAGGATTCATCAGCGGCGACACTGGAACTGTCCATGACTATACGACGAAAGAAGAGCTCCCCCTGCGGTCAGCGCTGGAGAAAGGGTTGATTGTTGACTCCCGCATGCCAATTTCCGTCCAGAAAGCAATTCACCTTGGCCTCTACTCGGAAGAAACCGGGAAGCTGACTGATCCGAATACGGGGAAGCGCGTAACGCTGCACGAGTCCATCCGAAGGTTGATTGTAAATCCAAACCTCCCTTGCTACTGGGACGAAGCGCAAGGGAAAGTTTTGTCGCTCGTGGAAACATGTCGGGCTGGAATAATTGCGAGGCAGCAAGGAGTCTTCCATGTCCCGCCGAAAGGTGCCGAAGCGAGCCGAGGTGCGGCGACGACGCTGAATTTGTCCGACGCCCTGGAGCAAGGCTACATTTTAAACATTGAGAAACCGTTTAGTCTCTACGAAGCGCTCAAGATTGGACTCTATGAAAAGAGCACTGGAAAGTTTGTACATCCGTCGACGGGGAAGCGACTGACGCTGGAAGAGGCCTGGAAGCAAGAACTCATCAACCCTGACACTTCCATACTTGTCAGTTCAGACAGTCGAAAAATTCTTCCTTTGCCCTTTGCTGTGAGCCAAGGGCTCGTTGACCCTGTGCAAGGGACTTATATCCACCCGGGCAAAGGACCCCTACCACTGGACGAAGCAAAACGGAAAGGACTTGTCCTCACTCCAGAACGCCCTCTCCCCCTGGAGCAAATTGTGGTGGAGCATCTATACGACCCGGAGAGCGGGAAGATGGCGGATCCCCTCCTTTGTGATTGGCTAACGACGGAGCAAGGGCTCAAGACGGGATTGGTCGACCCTTCCAGGACGGCCATTCAGGACTTGGGGACTCAGCGTATCAAATCCCTTCGAGCTGCTCTGGATGATGGAGAAGTAGATTCTGGAAAGGGGACAGTGCTGGATGCTCGCAACAAGGTCGTCTATCCCTACGACAAGGCCGTGCACAAAGGGCTCATCCTCACCGTTGATCCACCAATTACCTTCAGTGAGGCCCTTGGAACTGGGGCCATTGACCTCCGCCGTGGAACTTTCTGTGACCCCCGAAATTCCATCACCTCCTCCCTCAGCGATGCCGTTGGAAGGGAATTAATCGACCCAGGGAGCGCCGTCGTGCGTGACCCTCAGACCCAAACATTTGTGACCCTCCGCCAAGCCGGGCGCAGTGGACTCATCGACATCAAGAAACGGGCCCTGATTGAGCGCCCCAGTGGGAAGCTGAAGCCCCTTGTGATAATTTTTGAGGAAGGGACGGTCGTCTTCCTCCGGGAACCCATGACCTTTGACCAGGCCCGTGACCGGGGGTACTTGGACTTGCTCACGGGTCAATTCCACGACCCCTTGACTGAAGGAACCATGAGCTTGAAAGAAGCGTTGGATATTCATGCCATAGAACCAAAATCAGCTGTGATCAAAGACGTGCTCAAGAAGCGTCTTGTACCCTTAGGGGAAGGCTACACCCTTGCCCTCGTTGACCCTGAGAAATCAACAGTCTTCAATTCTGCCAACAATCATTTGCTCCCTTTAAGTGTGGCCCTTGACTCTGGACTTGTCCTAACACCCCGGACTCCCTTTGGACTCATTACGGCCCTTGACTACTCCCTTTATAATCCTTCTACTGGGAGGTTTACGAACCCTTATGGGAGTGGGACCAAGGGGAGGGAGGTAACCCTTGGTGAGGGTCTGGAAAGTGGGTTGCTTGAGCCCAACACTACGGTCATCAGGGACCCAGTTAGTAGGCGCATACTACCCTTGACTTTGGCAATTACGGAGAGGATCGTGGATCCGGAGGAAGGGACGCTAGTGGACCCTTCGACCTCGTCTAGGCAAAATCTCCTGGATGCCTGGAAAAAGGGGTTGGTGGTTCCGGCAGAGGCGAGGGTAAGGGAACTGGAGTGACCTTAAGTACCCCCCAGCATCTCCTTTGGTTGCCTCCGCTTTGCATCCCCCCCCAAGGGAAAGCTTGGGATTAACATTGGATGGTTCCGTCCCGGCACAAAATGCATGAAAGATTTGGAGTGGCATCGTCCAAAGAATGGTGCTTGTTGGGGCTTCATTTATGCGCATGGTATCGAGTGATCAGCGATTAGGAATTAAGAAGGGCAAACATGAAATTCCATTGCGCTTGAAGAAAATCGCTGAAATTGGTTCCAGATGGGGCAACTTTAGAAGAATTTCTTCGAATAACTTAACAACTTACTAACTTTGACAAGATTTTAAAAAGTTTTGATTTGTTTTTTTTGTGTGGAGTTCCCATTTGCAGAACCTTCGAATGTTGTTGGAAGGTCAAGAGGTCACGACATGTTTTGTCTCTAGCTCCTAGTCTCCTAGAAATCCATGTTTGTACGGTCGTTCATTTTGGTGTACATTATGGGATTATCAATTTATTTAAGTAACCTTTGACCTGGTATGAGTTTGTGGGTGTGAAGAATGGGGTTTGCTAAATTCAACCCGCATGGGGAAACGTAAAAGTGTGTGAGGGTCACACGCTCGTCTCGTCTCATTTATGCCAGCAGCGTTTTCTGGTTTTGTTTCCTTGGACATAGAGATCTGTCTTTCAATTTGCACTTTTTCTTCCCTTTTTAATGCTTTCCACTTCTGGTTTAACCCGGGATACCTGGATAGTATGATATCATGAACTAATTGACCTTTGATTTGTAACCTTTAGCTTGCGACAGAAGAAAAGTATCGAACGTGTACGACTACTATGAATTCCCTCTTTGATTGGTTGACGGAGGTTGAGAAGCGTCTTGGGAGTCAGGAATCCGTTCGTGAGACGCTGGAAGAAGTTCGAACCCAGTTGACCGTTGTTAAAGTAAGGCTGGAAAGCTTGCTGGTTGTATTTCCAGTTCCAATTGTGACTTTACGCTGTTTTTTCTTTGGATTAATCATAGAAAATCCGTGACGACATTGACGACCATTCTCAACCCGTTGGAACTTGCCTGGATCAAATGCGTCAACTTGTGGCAACTGGAAATGAGATTTTGTCCGTGGAAGAGATTTCGAGCCTGGAGAAGAATGGGAAGGAGCTCAAGGCCCGTTATGACAAAGTGACGGACCAAGGAGAGAAACTGGATCGGAAGTTGACCTCAGCCGGGGATGAACTCAGGAAATACAAGTAAGGAAATATTGGTCGAGAGGTTATGGATAAAGCAGAACGAACTGAGGTTTACAATTACAACTGATGATTAATTGAAAATGAAATTTTTTTCAGAACGGAAGTGACAAGTTTCAAATCTTGGATGGAGAAATCCTTCCGGATACTTGAAGACAAGGAACGGAACATTAGTAACCTCAGTTCGAGTGGGCGTGACAATACAAAGGAATTTGTGAGTGATGTGATTGCTCATCAAGGTGACCTCCGTTTCATTACAATGTCCGCCCAGAAATTCATCGATGAATCTCGTGTAAGTTCACATTTTAAATCGAAACAGAACACTTTTGCCGTTAAGGAACTACCTTACACTTCACATACACATTACCTTTATCACTTGGATTTGTTTAACACAGGACTATTTGCAAACTTTGAATGACTTCCGAGTAAACCTACCGCAGCGATTACCATATTTGGAAGGAAAGGAATCTACGGTCAAACGAGAGGTCACGGAAGTTGCCACGACTTACCAAGTACGTGTACTTAATTACTCACCTTCTCAGCTGATCAACCTGTATATTAGTAGTACCCTGGATCAACCTGAATATTGTGAGACTTTGTAATGGAAAATCTAATTTATTTTTTCCATTGACTTGCAGGAACTCCTTGCACGTTCCAATAAACTCTTTGACCGCCTCTCCAGCCTTGGGAATAAGCAAAAGGAATTTCAAGATGCGTTCAATAAGGCTTCTGCCTGGCTCAAGGAAGTTACCCCAAAAGCACAGAAGATTCTATCAGAACCTGTCGCTGGAGAGCCGAAACTTGTTGAAGATCAATTGAGCAGAGCAAAGAGCCTACAGAATGAGATCCTATCCAATGGGAGACTAATTGACACTGCGAGACAAGCAACGACGAACCTCCTTAATAGTCTCGAAGAGTTGACCCCTGATGAACGAAACTCAATTGAAGGAGCAACACAAGAACTGGAGAGTCGCTATCAGGACTTGATTGATGCCATGGGAGAAAAGGTCAAGGACTTGGATTTAGCGCTGACGCAGAGTCAAGATGTCCAAGATGCTGTTGACAGCGTTACCACTTGGTTGACCCAAGCTGAAAATCAAATCAAGTATGATCCAAAACACGACACGGATCTGGATTGTAATTTGTTTTAATTTGATTCCATTTTTAAATATTTTCAGACTGATTTCCAAACCTGCCAGCCTCATTCGTGAGCGGCTGGATGAGCAAATCCGGGAAGTGAAGTTGGTCCAGGCGGACATTGAGTCGCATCGCGTCAGTATCGAAAACATGGCACGATCTGCGGATAAACTCATCAGTTCCGGGAGTCGCGTCTCGAAGCGAGTTGAAGGAAAACTCCAGGATGTACTTGCACGATATGAGAAATTGGTTGCGAAGTTGGTTGAGCGCTCAGTCCTCCTTGCTGAAGTCTCCGCATCCCTGGATAGTTTCAACTACTCGGCAACACATTTCGAACAATGGTTCCTGGAAATGTTTGAAATCATCGAGACGAAATTGGGTGGAGAAAATGCTGGAGCCTTGCTCGAGGAAGTGATGCGGAAAAAACAGGGGAAGAAGGGAGACTTTGATGAGTTGGTGACCTCTGGCAAGACGCTTGTCTCCAGGAAAGATGTCACGGACACGACGTCTGCCAAGGACAGGATCAAGGTATGCAAAGAGTGTTTTTGACTTATTTGAGAGTGTGGAAGTCATATCTGAATCCATTCTTCTTTTTTCAGTCCCTTGAGCAACAGTGGAAAGATTTGAACGGCGCCTTGGATGAGCGGAGTAAAATGAACAAAACTCGATCCGAACAATTGAATGCCTACGAGAAACTTCGAGAAACAGTGACGACGTGGTTGACCTCAATGGAAATCCGCGTGAGTAACTTGACCCCGGTCGCCTTGGATGTGGATGTCATCAAGCACCAGGCTGAAGAAATCAAACCGATTATCAAGGAACACCGTGACTACAACGTTACCATTGACAAAGTGAATGAACTTGGAGCGACATATGAAGCTAGTGCCCGGGGGGAGAGCCCAAGGCGACGCTTACCATCAACACCCACGAAGCGCTCAAGCTTCAGATCTACCGAAAGTCCAACCAAGGCGGGGTCACCGAGTCCATTTGGAAGCAGACGCTCCTCGCAGGAGACATACGTACCGCTGGAAGACGCTTCACCAATTCAGAATCAATTGAATGAAATCAACAATCGTTACCACCTGATTGGGATGAACCTATCCGATCGTCAGAACGAACTGGACTCGTCCCGGGATGAGGTCAAGAAAATTGGTGACAGTTTGAAAACGCTTGGACAATTTCTGGATAAGGTTGAGAACAAATTACCCAAGGAGAGCATTCCACAGACGAGAGAGGAAGCGGACAAGGTGCTAAGGGCCGTGAAGAATATCCTGGAGGAATTGTATGACAAGCAAGGACTCCTGGACAATACCAAGACGCAGCTAAACGATCTCCTCCGACGTAAGCCGGACGCCCGTGGGGGTGAAGCGTTACGGGAAACCTTTGATGACATCAACCGACGCTGGAAGGCCCTCCAGGACAAGTGCAAAACGAGGGTTGGAGTGCTGGAGAACATCAAAGAGTTCCATGAGTCCCATGACAGTTTAAACAACTGGCTCAATGCCAAGGACAAGATGATGGGGGTGTTGGGCCCGATTGCTTCGGATCCCCGCGTTGTCCAGAATCAACTCCAGCAAGTTCAAGTTATGCGTGATGAGTTTCGGGCTCAGAAGTCAGTACTGGACAGTTTCAACAATGCTGGAGACAACATCCTGGCCGAGACAAGTCCAGATTCAATTGATGGACAAAAGATTGAGGATAAATTGATGAGCGTGAATCAAAAGTGGAATGATTTATTGCACAAATTGGACGATCGTGAAGGAAATCTGGATGCGGCCTCAGGGGCAAGTGCGGACTTTTACAACAACTTGACTAAACTCCAGGATAATTTGCACAAAATCAGTGACGACTTGGATGACCTCAGTCTGGAGAAAGGGAAATTGGATCCTGAGGAATTGTTGAAGAAATTGCAAGGGATTGACAAAGCCCTGGAGTCCCAGCGTCCAGTCCTCGCGGATGTCCAGGCTTCTGGAGAACAGCTTTGTGACATCCTCACGGACCCCACGTCAAAAGCTGACATTAAGCAGAAATTGGCACAAGTTGGACGACTCTTTAACCAATGTCAAAAGAAATTGGACAATTGCAAAGCGGAAGTGGAAAATTCCAAGAAGGATGCGGCAGACTTTGATGAGGCGTGTCAGTCGGCCCAGGATTGGCTCGGGGAAATCTTGTCCCAGTTCTCTGAGAAACTTCTCCTCTCTGCTGATCGTGACATTCTCAAGGGTCAGGTCGCTGAATTCGAGGTCAGTTAAGCTGCAAATCACTTCTCGATTCATAAAATTCCAAAGAAAACTTTGTAATCTTAATATGAATTCTTGTCAATTTCAGCCAATTTACAAAGACGTCATGTCAAGGGAGCATGAAATCATCATGACCATCAACAAAGGCAAGGAATTGGCCGCATCCAAGTCCACCCGGAAGAATGACCAACGAACAATCACGCAGAATTTGGAAAAGATTCAAAAAGGGTGGGATCGGTTGAAGAAAGAGACAATGGAGCGTAACACGCGACTCCAGACGTGTCAAGAACATTGTCGCAAGTATGACCGAGCCCGTGACACTTTCTTCAAGTGGTTTACCTCTGCGGAGCAAAAGTTTGAAGACCTCAAGCTCTCCTCTTTCAAGAAAATTGATATTGATAAACAGTTGAAGGAAATGAACGTTTTCAAAAACGATTTATGGCGACATACGAACGAGTACGAGACAACCCGAACCCTTGGCGAAACATTCTTGGGAGCTTGTGACCGAGACAAGCAGGGCGTAACCGCGGAGCTCCGCGACATGAAGGAAAGATGGGACGCCCTCAATGGAGCCGTACTGGGAAGGGTCCAAGAACTTGAAGACGCTTCGGCCCGACTCAACGAGTTTACTGACAACATCCGGGACGTCCGAAATGCGCTGAATCGCTGCGAAGATCGTCTCGCTTCGGCCGATGACACCAAAGATCCAAAACTATTGCAGAAGATCAAAGCCATTGGGGATGAGGCTGCCAAGTTGGAGCGCCCGCTGGACACTGTGAAAGGTCAAGGAGACGGACTTTGTAAAATGGCCCAGGAATGCGAGTGTGAGTCGGATCACATCAAGGAGACTGTGGATGACCTCCTGGATCGATATGACGCCCTCAGGGCCAAACTGGACGACCGTGGGTCCGATCTGGAAGCGGCGCAGCGAGCAATGGCTCAATTCAATGAACAACTCAAGAATGTGACTGGAGACTTGGGAGGGCTGGAGGATGAGTTCAACGGGATGAAGCCAATCGGACGAGATATTCCAACGGTGAAATCTCAGATTCGAGAAATTGAGACCTTCCAGGACAAGTTATTGGAGAAGCGAGCTGATGTCGAGGCGACAGCGAGCATGGCCGAAGAATTGATCCGGACAAACCTTGTCAGCGATGCCAAGGGAATGAAGAGTCAATTGGAGAATTTGAGGAAGCAGTTGACGAGATTAGATGAGAAGGCCAAGGACCGTGAAATTGAGCTTGGGAAAATGTTGGCCAAATTGGAATCCTTTTACGAACTGTACCGAGCCACTGACGAGGAAATCAATGAACTTGTTTCCAAAGAAAAGAGTTTTAGTAAAGGAATTGGTGGGGATGTGGAAAGTATTCGAGCCCAACAGGCACAGTTCAAGGAATTCCGAGCCAATTACGTGGAGGCAGTTGGGAAGGAAGTGGACGAGTGTAACAAGACTGGACAAGGACTTATCCAGACTGCCCCCAACGGTGTCAGCACGGCTGGAATTGAAAAGGACCTGGAGAAACTTAACGACAAGTGGAATACGCTCAAAGAAAAGGTTCGGCGAGTTCTCATTCTCCAGTTTCTCCAGTTAAGAGTCAAACGATTGAGTAATTTTTTGTGTTCTTTTTCAGATCAATGATCAAGAGCGGAAACTGGACGTGGCTCTACTCAATTCTGGAAAATTCCAGGAAGCGCTGGCAGGGCTGAGCAAGTGGCTGAATGACATTGAGGACATGGTATCCAATCAGAAGCCGCCCTCTGCAGATTTCAAAGTGGTCAAGGCCCAATTACAAGAACAAAAGTTTTTGAACAAGATGCTCCTGGACAGGCAACCTTCCGTCCAGTCCCTGTTCAAGATGGGTAAAGAAATCGCTGCCAATGCCGACGCTGCGGAGCGACAGCACATTGAGAGACAACTGGCAGACCTGGGTGAGCGCTATGACAACTTGTGTGACGGAGCCAAGGATCGGCAGCAATCCCTTGAGGAAACGATGGGAGTTGCTAAGGAATTCCAGGATAAACTTGGACCACTTACGGATTGGCTGGAGAGGATGAGCAAGAAAGTCAAGGACATGTCACTCATCCCTACTGATGAAGAGAAAATCCAGAAAAGGATTCGAGAACACGATGTAATACATTTAAAAAATGACATTGAGACATGGCATGATCTCTATTTGACCTTGTTTGATTTTTCCAGGCCCTCCATGACAGCATTCTTGGGAAGCAACCCGAGTTCAATTCACTTGCGGACATTGCTGCAGCCCTCATGGAATTAGTTGGGGATGAAGAAGCTGGAGTGGTTGCGGACAAATTGCAAGACGTGACCGAGCGATACGGTGTCCTCGTGGACGAGTCGGAAGCACTCGGGAATCTGCTAAAACAAGCCAAGGGAGCCTTGAGGCACCTTGTCTTGTCCTATGAAGAACTCAATCGGTGGATGGATGACATGGACCGGCGTCTTGGGAAGCAGAAAGTCATTTCAGTTCACAAAGACAAACTTCTCCAGCAAATGGATCAAATTGTGGTAAGTTCCCCGGACAAGGAAGTGAATTTGGGGGTGAAAATGCGTTTGCTAAAAATTGTGTCTGTTTTCAGGATTTGACGGAAGAAATCAAAGAGCACGAGAAACCAATTGATGAGACCATCGAATCTGGACTGGAGCTCATGAAGAACATTCCAAATGATGAAGCGATTCAGCTAAAAGAGAAACTGGACGCTCTCCAGCGCCGCTTTGGTGAAATCACGGTCAAGGCCACAGATTTGTTGAAGAATGCCCAAGAAGCGCTCCCTCTGGTGACCCAATTCCATGAGTGCCACAACACCTTGTCAGATTGGATGATGGAAGCTGAGGGTACAATCCAGGGACTGGAAACGATGAGCATGGGAGCTCAAGAAAAGGAAATTGGTAGGCTGGAGAAGGAAATTGGGGAGAATCGGAAAGTACTGGAGACCATAAATCTCGTGGGTCCCCAACTCTGCCAACTTTCTCCAGGGGAAGGGGCGTCAACGATCGAAGGACTCGTGACCCGAGATAACCGACGGTTTGATTCAATTTGTGAGCAAATCCAGAGACGAGCCGAACGGATCCACATGGCGAAACAACGGTCCATGGAAGTTCTGGGCGACATTGAGGATTTGCTGGAATGGTTCCGGGAAATTGAGGGTCAAATCAAAGATGCGGAAAAACCGAGTTGTGAGCCTGACATTGTCCGAGTGCAACTCCAAGAACAACGGGTCAGTTGCACTAATTCCATTTTTATTTCTCCACTTATTTATTTATTTTTATTTTCTTTTTCTAAACTTGGAAGCTGAATTGAAATTTTGCTTTCTGTTTAAATTTTTTTACAATAGGCACTTAACGATGAGATTGGAAGTCAAAAGGGTCGTGTCCGGGATGTGCTTGCAACTGCCAAGAAAGTACTGCGGGAAGCAGCCCAAGGGGAAGACACGGCAGCGCTGAGAGAAAAGGCGGAAGATCTTAGGGAAATGATGGATTCCGTCTCCAAATTGAGCTCGGAGCGTCTCAATGCCCTGGAACAAGCACTTCCGCTGGCAGAACACTTCCTGGATACGCACAACGTGCTCAACCAATGGATGGACGGGTTGGAGGATGACATGGCCACTCTGGACTCTCCAGCTATCCGTCCAGACCAGATAATGAAACTCCAAGACAAGACGCAGGCCTTTCTCCAGTCCATCAACGAGCACAAACCTCTTGTGGACAAATTAAACAAGACTGGTGGTGCTCTCACGAAGTTGTGTAATGAGGAGGATGCTGGAAAAGTGGACGAAATCATGCACGCCGACAATGAGAGATACAATGCCCTCAAAGTTCACCTGAGGGAGAAGCAGCAGGCCCTGGAAAAGGCACTCCAGGAAACGAGTCAATTCAAGGACAAATTGGATGGGATGCTGAATGCACTCGAGAGCACAGCTGATCAAGTGAATAATGCCGAACCAATTTCAGCCCATCCGGACAAGATCCGAGAACAAATTGATGAGAATGCGGCAATCATTGATGACGTCAAGAAGAGGGAGGATGCATTCAATGCGGTTACGAAACAAGCCAATGAGGTCATTAATAAGGCACCCAACAAAAATGATCCAGCGGTCAAAGACATTAAACAAAAACTGGACCGACTCAATAGTCTTTGGGATCAAATTCAAAAGGCGACCAAGAACCGGGGGAAGAATTTGGACGAGGCCCTTGGGCTCGCTGAAAAGTTTTGGGCTGAGCTCCAAGCCATCAATGAGAAATTGGATGCGCTGCAAGATGCGCTTAAGAGTCAGGAACCACCGGCAGTGGAGCCGAAAGCGATTCAGAAGCAGCAGGATGTTCTGCAAGGGATCAAGAAGGACATTGAGAAGGTCAAACCGGACGTGGGTCACTGCCGACAGAGTGGACAGACGCTGATGAAGATTGTCGGGGACCAGGACAAGCCGGAGATTAAAAAGAACATTGAGGACCTTGACTCTGCTTGGGACAACATCACAGCCCTTTTTGCAAAACGGGAAGAGAATCTCATTGACGCCATGGAGAAGGCGATGGAATTCCATGAAACTCTTCATGTAAGGACCCAAAATTGGCAAATTTTGAAAATACAAAATGGCCGTTCAAATCCATAAAATTTGCCTTTTTTCATTCCAGGCAATTTTGAAATTCTTGGACAAAGCAGAACAACGTCTGGCCGGATTGGGTGGAATTGGGACGGATATTAATGCCGTCAAGGCGCAAATCAAGGAGCTGAATGAATTCAAGGGTGACGTGGACCCGATGATGGTCAAAGTCGAAGCTTTGAACAGGTACGTAAAAACAGCGCCATCATGATGCGTTATTGCGCTGTTGCAATTCGCATTTGCAGTGCGCGACTTGATCAACTGTCGCCATTTTCCAAACCAATGAACTAAATTCCATGTAATTCTTATTAACATTTCGCTAACTTCCGGTCACTTGGAAATGGGGTATCGGATAATGCTCATCAAACTCTTGGTTCTCTTTCAAAGGACGCTCTGGAGGCAAGTAAACGAGTGTGGAACTTTGTGTTTAGTGTAGCAAATTTATGCTTGGAAGGAATAACTTGTGGTGTACACTAACTAACCGTCGTGTAGGAGTGAACTTTGACCTTTTGCTTTTGAAAGAAATGGAAATCAGCGCCAGAGCTGCATGTTTTAGATAAATTAGATTGTGCTCGTTTGCACGTTTAGTAGGCGGCGTTTTAGATTTACAGTCAGCTTTACATGTTTTTTCAATTTTTTTTTATGTACAAATTTAATTTCAATTTGGTAAATTTTAGGCAAGCCCAAGAACTGACGGAAAGGACTTCACCAGACCAGGCAGCTAAGATCAAGGGCCCCCTTGGAGAAGTGAACCGAAGATGGGAAGATCTCCTCAAGGGCATTGTAGAGAGGCAGCGAGAACTGGAGAATGCCCTCCTCCGCCTTGGACAATTCCAGCATGCCCTTAATGAGCTCATGTCCTGGATGGAAAAGACAAACAAATCGCTGGATACGCTGAAACCCGTATTTGGAGATCCGCAGGTCATTGAAGTGGAATTGGCGAAATTAAAGGTAGACGCAACGAAACTAGCGAAGATGGATCTTGGTATTAAGTAGTGCCTTACTTCTTTTTTTCCAGGTTGTTGTAAATGACATACAAGCTCATCAAGCTTCTGTGGATACGCTGAATGACGCTGGTCGTCAAATAATTGAATCCGAAAAAGGTTCTGAGGATGCTTCTAAAACACAAGAGAAGCTCAACAACTTGAACAAGAAATGGGAAGAGTTGCAGCGAAAGGCACTGGACAGACAAAATGAGCTGGAGGATGCACTCCGGGAAGCTCAAGCCTTTGCTGCGGAGATCCAGGATCTTCTCTTTTGGTTGAATGACATTGATGGGGCACTGGCAACTTCGAAACCTGTCGGTGGACTTCCGGAAACTGCTGCGGAGCAACTGGCTCGTTTCATGGTAAGTTTTCCAGTATCCGGTTAAGGATTTCCAGAAATTTTTGAATTGGTTTCGCAATTTTGGAACTTTTGCCTGTAGGAAATCTACAACGAGCTGGAAACGAATCGACCAAAAGTTGAAGCCGTTCTCCAGCAGGGTCAAGAATACTTGAAGAAATCCACGGATGGGGCTGCAACAAACTTGGGTCACAATTTGAAAACTCTCCGTCAGAGATGGGAAGGTGTCATGACGAGAGCGAATGACAAGAAGATCAAATTGGAAATTGCTCTAAAAGAAGCCAATGAGTTCCACAAGGCTGTCCAGGACTTTATAGATTGGCTAACGGATGCTGAGCGCTACCTCACTGGGTTGGAACCAGTGTCCAGAGTTCTGGACAAAGTCGTTGACCAAGTTGACAGTCACAGGGATTTCCAGAAGCAAGTGAGTTCTCACCGAGAAGTGATGCTGACGCTGGAGAAGAAGGGAAATCATCTCAAGTACTTTAGCCAAAAACAAGACGTCATACTCATAAAGAACTTGATTATAAGCGTCCAACATCGTTGGGATCGCGTAGTGTCGAAATCTACCGAAAGGACCCGAGCCCTTGACCTAGGCTTGAAAGAAGCAAAAGAATTCAACGATTCCTGGACTTCACTCTGCAAATGGTTGGATGATGCTGACAAAAATTTGGATGAAATTATTGCCTCTGCTGGGAATAATCCAGTCAAGATAAAGCAGATGCTGGTTAAACACAAAGAATTCCAGCGAATCTTGGCATCCAAGCAACCTACGTTTGATTCCACGATGCGGATGGGGAAGTCCCTCAAGGACAAAGCTCCTAAAATGGATGAGCCAATTTTACGCCAAATGTTGGCAGATCTCAAGACCAAGTGGAATGCAGTCTGTAACAAGAGTGTGGAGCGACAGAGGAATCTGGAAGAAGCTCTCTTACGTTCTGGACAATTCAAGGACGCTCTTCAAGAACTTCTGGATTGGTTGAAGCACGTTGATGGGCTGGTAGTAGACGATGGTCCAGTCCATGGAGACCTGGACACGGTTATGGCCCTCATTGAGCAACATAAGAAACTGGAAGAGCAAGTGGAGCAACGAAGGGGCCAGATGAGGGACATTGTCAAAACGGCAGAGGACTTGATGGAAACGGCTGCACCGGAAGAGAAGGGAAGACTTGCTGGACAAATCAAAGAAGTGAAATTATCTTTTGATCGAATTAAAAACAAATGCGATCACAAGACGAGGAGATTAGAAGAGGCTTTGAGGGAGGTAAAGTTGTCAAGTTTTTCTTTATCAAATTTTTTGCCAAGCAACTTTGTTCAGTTCCTGGAATTACTTAATCTTTGTTTGTTTTTATTGCAAGGCTGAGAAGCTTCACAAGTCCGTCCACCTCCTGTTGGAATGGTTGTCAGATGCTGAGCTGAAACTCCGATTTGCCGGATCTCTTCCAGAAGATGAGGAAACGACGCGAAAACTGCTAGAGGAGCAAGAAAAGTAATGCAATTACACAATTAACTCGCTTGGATAATTTAAAATGAGAAGAGTTGCTCTAATTTTCTTTCCTTTTCTCAATTTCTAGATTCATGAAAGAACTTTTTGTAAAAGAGCGGGAAAAGGACGAAACGATTGATCTGGCCAAGATCATCCTGGCCAAGGCCCATCCTGATGCCATTCCTGTCATCAAACACTGGATTTCAATCATCCAGTCCAGATGGGATGAAATTTCATCCTGGGCTAAACAGGTAAGGAGGAAGGGAAAATGTTCATATTTGTAGAAATGTTTCGGTTCCCTGGAGAATGTTGTGGTCATGTCACTTATGTCCGCTGACCTGTCAAGGGAAGTGACAGGTTTTGGCCACGAATTCCCTGGTGGCGTTTGACATGTCACCTCCAAATTACCGTTTCCCCCTTTTTCAGCGTCAGAATAAGTTACAAGCCCATTTGGCATCATTGCGTGACATGGAGGACCTGTTGGAAGAATTGATGAACTGGCTCCAGAAATGTGAGGATGAGCTAACAGGGTTGGAATCGGCCCCGCTTCCGGATGACCTCGGAATCATTCAAGGACTCATCAAGGTACGCTTGAACTCAGGATGACGCGCTCGCCCCGCGACAGCTCACTTTGTTCCGTTTGTAATGTTTTTCCATTTATTTGATAGGATCACAAAGAATTTATGGAAGGAATGGCCAAGCGTCAACCGGAAGTGGATTCTGTTTGTAAACCAAAATCCATTGGGAAGCCTGGACTAATTACCAAAGGGAAACCAGGGATGAAACTTAGGAGTCAAACACCGGGCGGGTATGGGCTTCTTTTCTCTTCTAAATTTCTGTTATTCTCCTCAAGCTTTTTCATGAATTCCTTTTGTTTGATTATATTTTATTACTTGAAATGCATTTTGCATGAGCATGGACCTTTGAATTCTTCTTGCATGATTTTGTTTGTTTTTGCATTATTTAGTGGAGAAAGTCGTGAGGGTTCTCCTGATTTGGACTTTACACAACACCGACTGAGGTTTGCTCCTAAAAACTTGTTTTGTCCTCTTTTCTCTCTCTGAGTGAAAGCGGTGAAAGTTTTATTCCCTTCCAGGGAGTTTCCAAGCTTTTTGGAAGTGAATGCCTGGAAATCCCGATTCTGAATTACATTGTTCTGGGCATTTTTCTCTCCTTGAAATGGCGTGATTGATTGAATCAAGAAATGAATGTATGATGTGAGTTCCAATTTGGAATTACCGGACCTAGGGAAATTCATTAACTTTGTACGAAATTTCCCCATTCCTACCGGGGGATTCCTGTCGCTTTAGTCACCAGGCAGTAACGTCTTGTCTAGGATTTGTCTGGACAAATTCTGGATGGTCAGTTACCTGAATTAAATCAGCAGTTATTCCTAACGTCCAATTTTCACGCCATGACGTTACTGCCCTGGTTCCCTTTTTATAAATGTGTGAGCGTGTGAATTGTCGTTTTATGTTTTGATTTTCCTAAATTCAAGCTCTGCATGACATCTTTTTATTGTTTTTTTTATTTGCATTGCCTTTGGCTACTCCAGTAGTCCCGGAAGAGACAAAGCGCCTGAGCTATTTCCCCACATTGGACCACGATTTGATCGGAAAGGAAGGTGGGTTTTTGTTGCCTTTTATTTTGCGATCATTGCAGCATAATGTTATTCTCCCATTCTGCTTTTGCAATACTTGAAATTGATGCTGCTTCATTTGGAACTACTAGAAATTCAGTCCTTTGTGTTGATTTTCTGATTTCTTCAATAGAAAGTTAAAAAGTGGGGTCTCAATAACACCCGCCGCCGCCGCGGTGTGAGTAATGGAATGGAAAACGTGATTTTAATGGAAATTTAAACTTTACAGTAGCAAAGCCATTGAGCCTCAGATCAAGAATCCTAAAGTCAGAGGACTCTGGGATAAATGGAAGCACGTGTGGATGATGGCATGGGAGCGTCAGCGTCGTCTTCAAGACAAGTACAACTACCTCCTGGAATTGGAAAAAGTGAAAAACTTTAGTTGGGACGACTGGAGAAAGCGGGTAAGCTGGAGGCGGACTGGGGGAGAACCGTAGAAAGTTCGAAGCGTATCCCTTATCTCTTCCAAACAAGTCGACGGACAATGGATGGGGCTATCCAGGGCTCCGTTCCATTCATCAGAAACTTTCAATTCCCACCCGCCCAAGAGCTTAAAGATTCCATTTTTAATTTCTGAAATTGGATCCCCCCGGAGTGCTTCCTGAGCCTCCTACCCTCGTCAATTTGTGTCCTTTCTTCCTTTGTTATCCCACTGCCTAATCTTCCAAGATTAAAATCTTGGGAGAAAGACGCTGAAACGGGAGTTTGATTATTGGCTCAGAGTAAAAGTTCCGTTGCGTGTTTCCCTTTCAACTTTGATGATTAATTTACTTCTCCTTTCCCACATGCTAGTCACGGATGACGCCTGTTGTTCCGACTCTTTTTGTTCAGTTTGATTTTGTTTTCCAGTTCCTCAAATTCATGAACTACAAGAAATCACGGGTGACGGACATTTTCCGAAAAATTGATCGAAACAACAACGGTCTCATCCCGAGAGAGGAATTCATTGATGCCATCATGAAAACAAGTGAGATGAGACTCTGTCAATTGAATCTTGGATGAGGATGCTGAATTTCGGATTGGTTGATGTGAAATTTTAGAATTCCCTACGAGTCGATTGGAAATGAATGCGGTGGCAGACATGTTTGATCACGGGGACCACATGGTTGATTACATGGAATTCATTGCGGCTCTCAGGCCAGACTGGGAAGAGAAGAAACCTGAAGCTGAAGTTGACATAATTGATGACGAAGTCCAACGACAAGTGAGTTCTGATTTGATTTCTGGGAAATGAAGGAATGGGGGTAGAAAATTAACGATGACTTTCTTTGTTCCGTAGGTGATGAAATGTACCTGTCGTCAGAAATTCAGGGTATTCCAAGTAGGAGAAGGGAAATACCGGGTAAGTGACACTTGCTGCGGTTTTTTTCCCCGTTGTAACCACCCTGCCCCCTGTCACCGGGTTTGACTTTTCCTTTAATCATCGGAACCTGCACTCCTGCGGTTTCTACAAATGAACTCCCTTTGATTGATTTCCCTTCACATCCCGCTCGGGGTGGAAGGGTTTTCATGCATTTTCTACACAAAGTCCATAGATGTGACTTTCCCTGATTTTGATCAAGTGTTAACGTTAAACTTTCATTGGTCTTGTCAGTTGAAAGTTCCAATCATCAAACTAACCTAACTGTCACCCTTTGTCAAAAGTTTGAATTGTTTCTTTTCAGGCGTTAATTTATGTCAATTTTTGTAAATTTCAGTTTGGTGACAGTCAGAAGCTCCGACTGGTTCGAATCCTAAGGTCAACGGTCATGGTTCGAGTTGGTGGGGGTTGGGTAGCTCTGGATGAGTTCCTGGTCAAGAATGATCCATGTCGAGGTAAGGAATTCCATCAGCTACTCCTCTGTATCTAAACCTAATGTTTATGGGTACTTTCCCTGAAAGAATGTAGGGGTTTACAGAATACAGTCAAGGTCGGGGGGTTTAAAACCTTAATGAAATTTGATTTGTATTGTATTTTTGAAATGGAAAGTAAGCAGGGCGTACTGATCGTTAATCCAGTTTTACCTTACTGAATCTCCAGAGTTTCTGATGCGGGATTTAATTAAGACGGAATTTAAGGATACTTTAATTCAATTACTCATTCTACTCAACAGTTCCGCCTTAGCTCCTCCGACTTGAACCGTAATGATGCATTTGATAGGCCGGGAATGAATTGATTAAGACTCTTTTCATGTCGTTTCCCACCATTCATTCCCTTTCTCCAGGAATTGAATTCGGATTCTGAGCACATCCCGTACCTCCCTTTGTGTCTCACGTGGCATGGGTAGGGAATAGGAAATAAATTCATCAATTCATCGTAACAAGACCGTTATTTGAAGGAATTGTCAAGTGTTGAGGATGTCCAAGATTCCCCGTTACCTTAATGTGATCTGAAGGAGAAAACTTTCTCTTTCTCCCTTTGGAACATAAAAAGATTACATTTACTGAAAGTATTGAGAGATACGAAGGAATCTAGGAATGACATGCCCCCATTTAGCTTCCCATTCAATATAGCCAACTTTTAGCCGCATCCCCCAGAAAGTTTGAGTAGAACCATCATCCCACATCCCAAAATTCCTACGCTGCTACGTAGCACTTTTGTAGTGAAAGATTAGACTTGGGAGAGTGGAAAAGAAAGTTTGGTAGATGGATTTGATGCTTTTGCGGTGATGGTGGTGGTCGTGTGGTTTAGGAGGTTTTCAATTAATTATAATCTAATCAGAACCTAATTTATGATCCTTTTTAATACGCAATTCTTGCTTGCTTTCTCTTCTTCCATCTTGGCTTCCACGCGATGACTCCTCCAGTGGTTATCCATCTTCTCCACCCTGACTTGATTTCACCTCTGGAACATGAGCCTGATTGCCCTTATGGATCTTGTCGACTCGGGTGTAAGGAACTTTCTTCAAACTCACACTTCGTACTTGTCAAACCATTACTCGCTTTTATCTCTCATACTTTTTACTTGTCGTTCTTTTTGGAGCACTTTACCATTTTAAGAGCTTCATTCCTGGTATCTTTTTTTTTGTTATCAATAATTGCCTACTGCATGCTTTTTCGGTTTTGGAGAAAAAAAGAGGTTATGGGTGCTTTCACTTTTTATTTTTCTCTTTAGGAACATTTTGGGCGCTTCACCCTAATTTTCTGAATGTTTTTTGTAATTATTTTTTGGAGCGAGATGTAAAGGAGCTCCATTTTGGTCGTCGTTTGGTTCTGGTTTTATGAAGCATGATGTTAATTTCTAATTGGAAAATTAATGTTGATTGGTTTTGTAGTGTAGTAAATACGGTTGGTAGAATTTTATTTTCTGTGGTTGGTTTCATTTTTTGGTGGATTCATGTTGGGTTTTTTTCTTTTATTGTTCATGACATTTTTATTTTGGGAAAATGCAACTTTCTCCAGAGTCAAAAGTTTTATGCCGTTGGTTTTTGGGTCTGTGGTTGTTGTATTTTTGGTATAAATTTCATAGTGTGTTTTATGAGTGCCATAACTAATCCAGTGTGTTTAACCTGTTTTTAGCCAAGGGTCGTACGAATATCGAATTACGAGAACAATTTATCCTGGCTGATGGCGTCTCCCAAACGATGCAAGCCTTTAAATCAAGACCTTCTGGAAGTACAGTCTCTGGAAGTACTGGGAACAGATCCGCCCAATCTCTCCCTACTGCTGGACCCATCACAAAGGTTTTACCCACGTTTTCACCTTTTATGAATTTATGCTTTCTTTCCTACTTTCACTTTCATCCTCATAAAATTCTACCCCTTCCCCCACCTCTTCGGCGTCTGGGTTGGGAATGTAATGAATTCTGTCAATTTCCATAAGGAACTACGGGGAGAGTGGAAGCTCTCCGAACGAACGGTTTGTGTAGTAATCAATCTTACTTTCAAGAATTACTGGCCTGGACTCGTTGAATTCATGAGCTTAAAAGGATTCCCGATGCTCTTGGACTGTTTTAATCCAAGTTGACCTTGGTAAGCATGGCAGGGCATGAGAAGAGCACGGAGGAAAGTTGAAACCAAGGAAATCTCCTAGACATTTTTCAAAAAGAAAAAAAAGTTAATTTAGATGAGTTTAGAAGGGATGAAGTCGGGTGCTTCATGGAGTCCATGAGTCGTCGAATGAGGTCCATAAATTAGATTTCTGTGTAACTGGGAATGATGAAGCGTTCTACTTCGTTACATTACATTGGGGTTCACTTACTTTTGATAAAGTTCAGTGTGGGAAGAAGGGTAAATTGCATTAGTCGAAATGAGAAACAGGAGTGGTGGCCGTGGCGGTGTAGTTATTGGTTTCACGCTTTTAGGGAATTTGATGAGAACTTGAGGATGAATTATTATGCGGAGTCTAATAATTATTAATCTAATCCATAATCCAGCGAAAAACTTTAAATCCGGACGGACGTTGCGCGTCCTGATTTCGCCAAGTTATTCCCTGGGTCGTCGTCATAAATGAATTATGCATTAGAAATAATATGGAGAGGAAGGTGAGCGGAGTTATGTTTCCATTTACACTTGGGAGAAATAGGAGACTTTATTTTTCTAAGAATTGATTTAGTGGGAGTACGTGAACATGAAATGCTTCATCACTTTCCTTTCCTGGGTCTCTAGCTGAGTACATATTGACACAACTGAGACCAATATTTGAAAGCATTCGGAATACGGGAGGAATAATTGATGATGGCGGTGGTGGTGGTGAAAGTGGGGAGTCATCCACGACCCGGACAAGCGCAACTTCCTCCTCCTGTCACTACCATGCCCATCATCACCATTTACCCAAATCTATGAAGTCAATTACACTGGGTCGCTGGAAACCAATCTATCGATGGGTAAATAAGGACGACAAACGTGTTGCATGGAGTAGGAGAAGCACTTAACCTAATAACCATTGGTTTTTGGGTGACCAATCCCATGTCGTCTTTTCATAACTTATTTTTACCACGGCAAACTAGGATATGATATGGCAGAGTATGACGCCAAAATTTGGTGAGGTCGGTGAGGGAGCCACCGTACTAATAGTTTTTGCTTGGGAAGTCCTATCCCCTATGGAAATCAA
>JAQIWD010000116.1:0-33980 GCA_034694825.1 Anurida granaria
AAAAAACGTTATAGTACCGATCATGTAGAATCGCATTATGCATGATCGGTACTATAACGTTTTTTCGGATTTTGCTTCATTGCCGAATAAAACCATGAGTGGTGAGACGCCTTTCCTATGCTGGTTGCACGGAGGCCCCTATAGCGATTCCTCTTTCAACTATCCCGACCGCTATACCCAGGATATACGCAGCGGACTTAGGTCTTATTAAACGGCCCCGCTCCACGTCCTGTTTGCTAAAATTTACTTATCATCATTTTCCCTGTCAGTCATACACCCTTAATCAAGTTGTTTTGCTTCCCCAGTTGGCCACCACACCTGTGTCAATAAGAAATCCCAGCGACGTGCTGTCCATAGCGGCCGACTGGAAAAATTAATGAATTAACGAAGCATATGCCCATCAAAATGGGTGGTTTACTTTGAAATGAAGTCGTTTTTAGTGGAATTGGAAAGAAAAGGGGATGGGACTTTGGTCATCCTATTTGACAAGTTGGGAAATTTCAAATGTCCGGGTGAGATTCCGGTAGACAGGAGCCTCGGCCGGCCGGCCCATTGTTCTTAGTCATTCATGGAAAGGTACTAAAATTTTACTAGTGCCAATTTGCATTCTCCCTTATTACAATTACTGAAGGTCATGGTGGAAAACATGGATGGTTTACATGGGTAATTCATAAGAATGGGAAGGAGTGAAAGTGCCCTTTAAATAATACAACCCCCTTTCCCCGTGTATAATTCCAGCTGAGTTTTAAGGCCAGCACTGGTTGTGGGAATGAGCAGTGACACTCTGCGAAGTAAGTCTGTTCCCTTGACAAGCTTCCAAGTGGAATTGAACCTGCGGTTATATTCTTCATTTCTTATTTCATCAACATTACATAATGGGGTGGGACAGGTTTGCATGTGAGTGGGTGAATTGCATAGGGAATGAGACATTGATGAAATAACGTGATACGGAATTAAAATGTTTTAGACTTGATGTCAATTATAATTAGAGTAGAGTAAGTATTTTGGTGGGGCTTTTAAATAAACCAAGACGGTCCTGACTGCCGGGCTGACGGAGAAATGAGACACTAATTGGACAACTTGATTATAAACAAGGGGGAACCGCAACAGGGTTACTTAGGGCCCAACTCTGTCTCAACTCATAGTCCCCAATAGAGGGAAAGGTCTCCTGGAGAAAGTTCTCTGGAATAAATCATTCATTGACCCTTGTTAAGAAATATCACCACATCTCCATGACCTTTCTCCAACTGACTCAGCTGACGCTGTGGATTTCCATTTTGAATTCACTCCATGTCGGAGAGTAATTAGGAAGATGTCTTTACTATACTTTAGGCAAGAACTTGATTTTATAATTACAAGAAAAGAAGGCGGTGAGGGTGAAAAAGAAGGAGGATCGCGTGATTGTGTATTCCTTGGTCTAATCTCCTTTCGTCAACCCGTTAGGTTAGGACTAATGTAATGACCTTCTGTGGTTTAAATTGCTTTCTCCTAATTTCCCTTTTTCTTTTTGTATTATTATTCGCCTTGAGACGGGGGGGGTTTGCGGCTTTCTCCTTGGGGTGGCATAAAATACCCCATTCCTCCCTCGGCCAAAACTTTACGCTCTGAAATTTCCTCTTTTTATGACGCTCCCTCCTTCCAGGCCCCAAAAATTGAGTAATCAGGCATTTGAGTAGGGACTTAAACCCTTGACTTTCCTTCCAGAGAGATAGTAACATGGGATGGAAACCAAGGAAACGGGCCTAATTGAACCCCAATTGGGATTTAAGGAAATAAACAAGAAAACTCGGAGGCAAACCTTAAGCATTCGATTTACATGACATGACCTTCGCCGGGTATTGACCTTGGAAAGTCCCTACGAAAAATGTTCGTTGTTTTTATGCGGGTTTGATTTTCTTCTAATAAAACTGTATCATGTTCCGGGGGAGGGGGGTGGGGTGTTATCTTTCTACTGAATAAAGTGAGGTGTCTCGAATAGGACGAGTCGTTAGTTAATTTGTCGACACAAAGGAGCAAGGAAGGGTGAATGATGGGGAAATATGTCATCCGAAGGTTCTGGGGACAAAGGGAAAGAATTGTAAAAGGAAAGTAGGGAATGAGTTGTTGTGAGTTTATAAAGACAGTCGAGTCATTGGACGGGCGTCCCGGCGTGGGTGAGCTGGGGGAAAGTGGAGAAAGGAAAGATGGAAATAACATGGACTGAGTCTAAACACGGACCAACATCTGTGTCTCCTTCCATTCTATCTTCATGTGTGTCTCTGTGTGACTGTGTGTGTGTCAATATGAACACTAACTGGAGGTGACACTTGGCAGCTGACAGAAAGCAAAGATTGGTTTAGGCCTTTCTCCCTTCCCTCCTTTCCCTGGGGAAATCATTTATCTTTAAAAGGAAACTGGGAAAACAGGGGATGACACATTGAGGGAAAACTGTAGAGATCTTTGGACTTAGTGAAAGATAACCCCCTCGTCATCCCTCCGTTGACACCTAAACAAGACAAATCAAACTGATGAGGACAACTCATTTTTCAATTCCTCAATCCACTGTCCCACTTCTAAATAATATTAATGGAACGGACAAGGCCAACTTTTGCGGGACAACCCGGGCAGGAGTGGAATTCGAGTTATTGAAAAGCCAGAAATTCGCATTCATTTGGAACGTGACAGGGAATGGGGAAAGTGGGGCAGTCAAATCAGTCAACGTGAGGGGGGGGGGGGTGGAGAAAGTTCGGGAAATACCTTCCCCCCCCCCTTCGCTTCATTATAAATAAAGTCTTTAAAGAGAAAGGAATCAAATCGAGCTGACATTTATAGGCGATCCTTATCCTAAAGTCAACAATCACTCCACTTCTAGCTCACTATTTAGATTCTCAAGGCCTGTCATGCTTATTAACAGGACCTTCTGGATTTTGCAAGGCGTCTCTTACGATTTTCGCAATTGGCTTCCATTTTGATTCTCCCCGTTCCTGGCTCAACCAAAATGGAGGATCAAACCGACGTTCAAGGCCCAAACTTTTTTCTTTTCTGTTTTACAATTTGTATCAGAACCATTTGAATGAATTTGGAATCCTTTGAAAATGTAAAATCAATTCTGAATTCTGGAACAGGGTTGCCTGTCTGGAGTATCTTTGCGTATTACAATTCATAAGATTCTTGCTGGAGAAAGAATCCACGGTCCATTTGGAGACACGTATCCAGTCTAAAATAGTATTTGTAAACTTCAAAATTGTAGAAAACAAAGTTGGAAACCACTCAATACGTAAATCGTGTCAAGTCCCGCTAGATAACCTGGAACGATGGGATGTAATCCACGGATCGTAAATTCCTTTACTTACGTTGGGAACTTGTTTGAAGGGGTCTGGAAGGGAAATTTTGGTGGATATTAAGTTGTTAGTTACTTTCTCCTGTGTGTAATTTTTGATTTTGACAAAATGTAGAGTAATCCAAGTCTGAATTGAGTTGAACGCAGGAAGGGAGGAGGGTTGAAGAGTAATAATGGTAACTGGGTCTCCCATAAACAATGTATCTCCTGTTGTCCCATTACAATGGATGGGGATATGGACAGGGCGAAGAAAGAAAGGAGATGGACGGGGAGTAATAACAACAATCCATTATGAAAAGCGGAGAGAAATCCAAGGAAAAGGAGTCGGGAAGGCAGGGCCCGTTAAATATACAAACAGTTCCTTCGGCTGGAAATGTAAACACGAGGAAGGTAGTAGGATGGAAAATGGGGAAAGTAGGGAAAGTGTCTACGTCGTCCAGCTCAATGCCCATTCCCATCTTTTTGGGAACCAAAGGGAACAAAACCTCGTTAGAAAAAAAAAGGGAAAACGTTTGGGTAAACAGACACTAGGAGGATCCAATCGCCTTCGACAAGTTCGAAGCCATCATTGTCTTATTCTACTACAGGAAGGAGGAATCCAGTCCAACATGGAACACTTTCCATGCTTTCCCTATAAAACTTAAATTAAATATTCTCCAGTCAGCTTCCTCCTGGAATGTCAATGTTCCAGAAGCAACATTTTGAATATTCAGTTTCTCAAATAAAAAATTCATTTCGGTTTTCCGATCTAACCTTGGGTTTCGCCAAATTACTTGCAATTTCCAAGAAGTTTGCAGAACCCAAGGAAAATGGCGACACAATGGACGGAATGGTACTCTTGGAAATGCGGCGATCGGGTGGATGCACCTTGGAAATTCTGGGAATACGGAAGTTTGTGTACAAATTTTGCTTTTCTTTTCTAAAAAGGTTCAGACGGAAGCGCATGGAGAAAGGAAAGGGAAAGAAGATTCTTCTTTGACGGAATTCAATCCACGGGAGATTACAAAGTCCCGACCTCCTCTACCAGGGCCCATAGTGAAAAAGTAAGAAAAGGTGGCTAGACTACGCATCTTATGTAAAAGAGAAAGCAGAAAAAGTGAAATATACGAAACATCCACCAAGTTTCAATGATTGATGATGGGTTTCAATGCGTCAAAATTATTCTTCGTTTCTTCCTCCCACTATATTACTAGGAAGGAAGGAATGGAAAAAGTAGGTGGGGATGATAATATGAAGATGAATGTTGGGATATGGGAGGAGATGGATTTTTATTGGAATCACTAAACAACCCACCTTTAGGTACCCAAGGGACATTCTTAAATCATCTCATCATTCAGTATTCATAACATCAAATCAAGGGAAAACAAATGGGACTTTCTCCATGGTGAAAGGAAAAGAGGCCTCGGCACCTGACCAATCACTTTTACGTCTATCCCCTCAGGCTATGCATTCTAACGGATTAAAATAAATGGAAATGAGCAAGTGGATTCTTTAAAAGTAATCAACTTTTCAGAACGCGAAAAAAGTACTATCCCCCCGGAACTTTGGAAATGGAAGAAAGCTAAAAACTACAAAATTCAGGACATGTTTCAAATTCCTTTGAAACCTGTTGGAAAAAAAGGCTTCAAAAATTAGGAACTTCCCCATGCGGAACTGAACACGTTTTTTAGATGTCAAAAACTGTATTATTCGAATCCGTTACTGAGAATGATGAAACGTGAGGGTATGGATGGAGATGGGCGTACTGGAATTAATAAAAGTGAAACAATTTCTTCGGATCTCCTCAATCGGAATGAAGTTTGTGTCGGAAGTACGAATTCAGGGACGACGATTCACTACTGGAAGAGTCTCCGGATAATTGTTCCTTTGAAAGTAATCGAAACCAGGAAAGGAGTCCAGAATTCGTTAGTGTAATGATCAGTGAATGAATCTTTCGGGTTTCTCTTCTCAGATATCAATGTTGATTTCTCGTAAATGCTTTGCTTTCCCTCCGAAGGGAAAGTGAGGGGGAAACCATATCGTAGAGTCCCTGACATTTGTTGCAAACGATTGGAAGATGATCAGGAAATCATTAAATTTCAAATGAGAAATTGATCCACTCGGATACGATTCACAGGGGCCCATCGGACACGGGGAAGAATTAATAAGCTAACTTGATCTCTACTGCAAAACTCAAAAAATGGCCACTGGAATCCGAGAAACTTCCCAGCGCACCTGAAGTGCAAGTAGCATTAAGTTAAGTTAATTGTATTAAGTCTAAACTTCACTTCCCTGAATTATTGGGAAACCAGAATCTGCCCATGGATTCCTATTGTCATAATTAAGGCTTTAGTCCACAGGCCCTGGAGATAATAATACGTGTGCTCCAGGCTACATTTCATTCCCAACTTTCTCCCCCCTCCCTTACCTTGTAGTTGCCATGCCAGCGGTATAAGTTATCGTACTTTCACTACTCTCATGGTTTAATTGGTTCTTTACATGCATTTCCAGGAAAATATTTCCAAACAGCTCCCACCAACTACCTTCTTCCCTCACAAACCACAGAAAATTTCCCTAAAAGGTCTCTCTCTCCTGGCCATTTTATTAAAGGAGCGAGGAGGTAAGCATTTAATTCCTTTTCTCTCCTCAAGGGGAGTTGCTAATAACAAAAGTTTTTGGGGGAAATAACTTTGGGTAAATTTGGGGTCCAAGCCAGTCTTTTGGCACGTCAACAAAATTCTAGCTGGCACACCTCCGACTGACATTTTCCCAAACTCGGGCGGTGGTGGTGAAAGTCAGGAGAAAAAAGATTCTCCAGGAACTGTTCCAGGAGTCCTCTGCGAGTGGACTTGGAAGGAAATCCATGGCATTTGGACCTTACCTGGTAGTTCAGTCGTGAGGCTTGAGGGAGGTGAGGGTGGAACATATTCTGGGAATGCTGCAGATGCAACGGACCCATGACCCGTATTTAACGTATTCCTCGAACCAGGGATAGGGATTGGATAGACGGGGTCACAGCACTCCCTCTCTGGGAATTCACTACCAGTTGTCGTCCGGAAGTGAGCAGTGATGAAAATGAGGAGTAGCCACAAGGACGTTCCGCCGTCCCCACCAGGTCTACAACACAAACACCTCCCCATTGCTTCGGAAATCCCGGAGCTCACATCACTACAACTGGTGAGAGAATTGGGAACTCGATGAAAATGAAAACTAAAGGTGGTGAAGGCCCAAAACTTTGAAAATGTGTCAAGATGAACCTAATTCCTGGCCACAGGAATAGTTGGATGGATGCCAATCACCAGCGGCAGAGTTTCCAATCCACCCCAGAAACACTTCCAATAATTCCTCCTCCACTTCACAAATCACCACAATTTAACTAATATATTAATGGAACCAACTTCAAATTTAATTGAAATTGAACTTGATCTAATTGCGAGGGTTCTTAATTGTCAAGGGTTCATCCCCTCCCCCCACTGCCCTGTTTTTCCAAAATTTCAACTAAAAGTTGAGGGGGTTGAAATTAGTGGTTCACCAATCAGAGGATTCCTCGGATGAAAATTGTCTATGAAAATGTGAAACCTTTAGCCGTTGGCCCTTAGCTCGGCCCGGTGCCTCACCACTAACTGGCCCTTAAGTGCCTCCTCCGTTACTATTCTGGATACGATTTGAGTGTGGGGATGAGGGTTGTTGAGACTCGAAGTTTGAACCTTCGTAGGAGGGCACTTGGTCTGGACTAGAATGAGAGTGCGGTGAAAGTGGGAGCCAAGGAAGGAATTTGGGTGAAAGGACGCTGGTGGTTGGGAGTATGGTTGGGAGAGCTATAGAAGGAAAGGTGAGCCAAGGATTGAACCCTCCCCAAGTTCACATGCGTGTGAAGTTAAGTTAAAACTATACCGGTGAAAAAGGACATCAAAATCCCCTAATTCCCAAACTACTTTCCCCATGTCTTTAATTGGGGACTAAAGGAGACCCCACACACGAGTCGAAATTCCAGGGGATATGTCTCGACTACTTTCTCTTTAATTGAAGAACAAAGACGTTGACAAGGGGCCTTATCATTAATTACCAGCGACAGCGGAGGAGTCCTAAATGAGCCAAAGGGAGGGCACCTTAACCCAATATTCTTAGGACCATTCAATTGATTTTCTTAAAATAGACTAATAAATAGACTTGCGTGTTTTCTTGGCAGAATAATGGGCTACAACTGAACATCAAAATATTATTTACATCTCACGTCTCATCAACTCACTCATCACTCAGACCCATCCTGAACCAATCCCGACTTTCTCCACGTGTTTAGTAGGGAAAGGCACAAACCCAATCTTACTAATCGGCATCCGTCCAGAAAAGAACCCAAAAGTACCCAATTTCTAACAATAAACTTAATTGGCCCAGGCCCTGTCTCATACCATCGCTTAAATGATGAGGTCGCATCAAAACTTCCTGGTGACATAACTGATTCCATATCCGGAGGTTAAATGACCTTCGTGGTTCTGACCTTGGGGTAATTGTCAATCATTGTCAATGCCCGAAATCAGCAGTGATGGTGGAAAGGAGGACAGGAATGACGTAGTTCCAACTCGTACGTAGAATGGTTGAATGTTCATAAAACGATTAGATGGAACCCGATCCCAATCTTTGCCATTTATTTAAACCCCCTCCAATAATAGGGACAAGATTTTCTGCAGGTTCTATCCAGGGAAGAGAGGGAGAGCGTAAGGGACAATGAATGCTGGAGGGTGCAATTCAGAGATGGGACCCAAGGGGGCCATTGACTTATTCTCGCCTTTCCCTTCCCCAAGATTTCTTTTGTCCTTGGCTTTTCCCCATCCCCACTTTCACGCCTAAGAAAGTTAGCAGCCAGACAGATTTCAGGTGGGAAAGGAATGAGCACGGTGGCTTATGAACAAGTTCAATTCGGATTTCCATCGTAAAATGTTTAAGGTCTATAAATATTTTGAATCTCAGGATTAGGGATTGAGGCTCAGGAATAGTGACGCTTCAACAATGGATTTCGTTCCAACTGTGTTAATTTTCAATAAGAATTCCAGGCCATCCAAATCTCCATTATTCTCCAGGCTTGCTGGAAGTAACAACCGCATTTTCTGTGGATTCTCATTCATTTTATTAACCTCAGATCCTGGAGATAAAGGAAACAAGGACTTAATGAGATTTTGTTGTCGGCCGTGTAAGAAGAAGAGAAAGCAAATGATAAGAATGGAAATGAAAGTTTTACTACTAGATGACCAACCGAACCCGTCCATTTCCACACGTTCAACTAGTACGTTAATTCTTCATTGGGAATCCTAAATTCGCAACTCTCCACCTTTTTTCTCCAGCTCGAGTCGTTCTCGTGACCTCAGCGGAGTGTGTGAGCCCGTGGCCCTTTTGAATCATTTAGCATTAGTGAGCATGAGGTGTCCAGAAAGGGGCGGAGTACATTTGGAGTAGGTGGTGGATGGGATGAGGATAGGAAGGGAATGAAGAGGTCATCTTATGAGATCCTGAAATAGACATTAGATCCTGGTGAAAGTGTTGAATGAAATGAAGGGAAGCAGCTGTTGTCTTGTCTTGTCCTGTCCAACCTATACCCCGATATGTCCAGAACCATTGGTCCAGCGCCAGCTACTCCTGTCCAGCCAGTCTGGGACACTCTGCTCCCAATAATACTTTCTCCAGATGCATGTTTCGCCTGACTCAGCAGTTGACCGAGGCTAAAGGCCCAAAAGATTCCTTCCACCTCTCAGCCTCCTTTCTCCATGGAGTTGCCATGATGATTCCCAGCATGTGTGAATATGGATATTAGGTCTCCTCCAGATCCTCCCGCCCTTGTAAAATTGAGTAGGATTCCATGTATCTCATATCTCCATTTCATCTCCTACCCCTCAAAATACCCGGAAATAAAAGACAAAGTCAGGGGAAAAGAATTTGTTCACTCGGATGAAAGTCCGTCACATTTTCTCCTTTCTCCTGGCTCTCCCCTCCGCTCCAAGGGACTTCAAGGGATCTCCAAGGGACTTTAACTGCCCTCTTCTTCACAATCCCATTTATTGAATAAGCAAAAGAAAATGAATCTCATGCTCAGATGACCACAACAAGGCCCCCTATTCTTGCTAATCAAAAATCTTGCCAACTGACTTTCACCTTTCTCAATGCAACTTTTCTTCCTCCTAGGCCACCATTAACGGCCGTCATGGATGCTCCTCCAAAATTAAAACGTAAGAAACTCCAGTTGAGGGGAGTGTGAATTATTGATTGACTACATTTCCCCGCATTATCTCTCAGGAACTGGGGAATAACAATGAGGACTGGAAATTATTTGTTTCATTAGAGTAATCAAGTAAAGTTCCACTCCAGGCCTGCATTGTCCCTTCCCAAATGGAATCCCATAATTTAATTACAATTCAATTAAAGTGACAACATGGAGAGTTTGGAAGTTTGTTGTGGTGGTAGTGCATCCATTTCCTTCCAACAAAATGTCTCAACAAATCAAATTCAACCGAAGATTCCACTACTTGGGAAGGAACCTGGGTTCCTTCTACCGTGATAAATCAATTGACTACGCTCCGAGTCCGCCCAATGTTAAAAGTAAATTAGGAAAGAAAACAAGCAATCAAGTCTCCCTCTCGTAACAATCTGGAAGGAATTATTATCCTACCTCTAGAGGAATCCGGGATTCGTACACCGGCTAGCTTTTAATATTAATGGTTTAAATTTTAATGGTAAATTGTACGAGGAAGCATTTCCATTGAATTGATTTATATTTATTCAAAATGTTGGAACAGATTTTATCCAGGGATGTTTTGTGGGGATTGACGTAAGGAGGAAGCATATCATTACAATTCTTCGAATTGATTATTCTCCAGCGCCTTTCTTTGTCCAGACTGTCAGAAATCGGGAGGAAGTGAAGGCTTTCGATTCCTCTTTTATCCTACAAACAAATCTGAACAGATTCTGATAGACAGACGGAGACAATGTATCAGGAAATAGACATTTCCAAGGGGGGGGGGGACTACAAATATAGGAAACCATAAAGACATGGAGAAAGTCTTGAATTTTATTTTCTGTGGCAAAATGCAACGGCAATGACTTTTGAAAACCAAAATCATCCCCGCGATTTAAAACATAAATTATTCCCATCCGAAACCCAAATCAATCCCCTCTACAAGGGGATCCCCCTAGACGGGGTGCCGAGGAAGTTGTTACCCGGAATTTAAAATTTCTACGATTTGTATTACAATTGGATCCAAGGGGGATCAAGCCTCCTTTATTTACACGTCAAAAACTCGAAGAAAGCAAACAGAGGACGGTGGGGCGGTGAACGAGTCCCCACCACCTTCGACGACGCTCGGTCCAAGCCTTTTTTCCGGAAAGATTTCAAGGACTCTGAACCCAAACTATGGAATTCGGGGAGAGTAGATTGGGAAGGGATAGTCAAGTTGGAAGGTGGGATTTGAGGATGTGATTGAAGGACTTCCTGCAGGCAAATAAATCGGAAAACTTTTAAAACAGAAGGAAGATTTTTCTCCAGGAATTCTGGACTCGGAACCTTCCTCAGTTCAGGAGGGAATACCGGGATCTACAGATCCGGGAATCCAGGGTTCGTTCTGCCCGAAAACATTTTCCGAGTGTTTCACCCGAGTTAATCTAGAATATTCCGGAATGCATGTCGGGTTTCAGCGTCCGAGTGAAATCAGTTTAAATTCATCAGTTGATTATCCACTGGATAAATCCGAAAGATCAAGGTTAAGTTCATGCCTTCCAGTATAAATTTCCAGGGCCTTCCAGTACAAAGTATTTCTCCCAAGGAACCCACATTAATGTGAGAATTTTGACGGCATGTGCGTGTGCATTTAGGGCCTGCTCAGTCGGCCTTTAAACTTTTACTGGGCTATTTCCTGGGCTCTTGTGTGCCGGGGAAAGGTACGAGTTCAGAATTTAATGGACTCCGGATCATAAGGTTTATTCCTCGTTTGGGCAGGGAAGTACTGGAACACGGAAATTTCTTAGTCCCGTGTCTAATGCCGCCCATTTCCCCCATGGGTTGCCGGCCTGACCTTGTTTTGGGAATTATTGCAATAATTTAACTCAATTTCCCCCAAAATTGGGAATTTTGAGCAAAACGCCAGTTTTCCACCTTACAGATAGTTGGGCCACCGTTCGTTTTCTTTCAATTTAAGAACCACCATCCTCGTAAAAAATTCTTGAATCAAAAATTGAACTTGCTTTACTCCATTATCCAATTAGCCAAAGTGTAAAACTCAAGGGGAGGTGACCTGAATTGTTGTCATTTGGGAAAGTGGAGGGATAAGTCGGGGGGGGGGGCGTCAGTTCATTCTCACCCTCCTTATCCAGGGAGGATTGTCCAGGATGATCCTTGGACGATCCGAGCCGGGAACATCGGGAATACCCCGGCTTCTTCAAAACAATAAATGTAAAGGGGTTGGGATATAATTCCATCCTAGCGGACTGTAAGGTTCCCTGGAGAAAGCTCCAGCATTAGAAGTGGGCCTGGCGCTAAGCCTCCTCCCCCGCTATCCCACCACTGTATCAAAAGGAATCTAAAATCTTTAGCAACTTGGTCACGACCACCACGCTCAAGATCCTGGGACGGACCCATTCACATAAAGAAGTGGAAGGAAGAATGGGAATCTTTAGATTCGGAAGAATTCTCCGGCCCCTCCACCACCCGGGCCGGGTATTACTTATTGTACGTTTTCTAGTAACTATTATTTTTCTGTTTATTCTTTGACTCGGAGTCCCAACACTTAAGGGTTGTGGGGGCACACTTCATTTTATTTACGGGAACACGCCGCATCAAAATGCTATTACGGGGGGAAAGGGCCGGTTAATAGGCGGTTACGGACTGAGAGCTCCTTTCTCCCTCTGAGTGCCCTCGAGTGATGGCTCTCTTCCCAACTTTCCTTTTCTTCCACATTTTGGCCTTTGTACGGGCCCCCAAAACCGTCCCCCTGCACGCAATCCCCGGCCGTTGTGGCCTCATACATCAAACTTTGACGATAAGAAAGGAAAAAGTAGAGAATGACTTTATAGACTGGGGTGGGGGGAGAATAAATACTCACCATCGTTCTTTTCAAAATTATCAAAAAATTATATACGCGACTCACCCTAGTTTGTACGCAAAACTGCGTATTCGTGCGAACCTTTCACTGGGCCAAAACGACAAGCTGCGGTTTAATCCGAGGTCAACCCTATTCTCGTACAAAGAGACCGGGGAAGGAAAATCTTGGAATACTTTAAAGCACTATAGAAAAACCAGGCAACTTTCATCCACTTTCACTAATCACACCCATTTTCTCACTATTCATCAACTCCGGAACACACACTTACCTTGTCCTATCGACCCCACCTTTCACCGAATGTCATGGAAATGGGTAATTACTCTCCTAATTTAAACAATGATGGCACACTACACCCACTCCCTCTGAATTATTCCCCATCACAGATTTAGTACCGGAGTTAGGGGCACTTGGAAAAAATTCCTGTGAAGTGGGGGGGGGGGGTCATAAATTCTTTTAACGCCCACTTTCTCCCCATACTAAACAGCATCGTAACCCTTAAATGATCTCAACAACACTCCGGATCATAATACAACTGGACATGATTTCAATTGAAGACTAAAGAAAATGGAGCAGTTGGAATATAGAGGTAATAATAATAATGACCATGAAAAGACTTTTTTTGCATTTTCGGTATTATACAAAAATTAAAGAAAAACAAAGAAACAGTAAAAGGTCTTTTCTTGAAAACGCAAATTTTTTGAACGAATGTTCTTGGAGTGACCGATCAAACAGGAGTTATCCCCCAATTTCATCACACATGCAATCGTTTCCTTTTTTCAGGACCTTTATACTAAAGCCCAAGACCTCGGAACACGCGAAATCGTAAAACTTAATGACTCCAAGTCAACGCCATAAATTCTGGCGATTCAAGGCCTGTTTTATATATTGAGCAATATGGAATAGTATGAAACCTGTTTTATATATTGAGACTGAGAAGTTACTTTAATTGAAAATCCATTTAATTTTATTAATTTTTAATCCAAAACCTCTCACTTTTTCTTTAATAAATTACATTTTTGATTCCAACTCTAGAGTGTAACTTCCCGCCGCTTTCTCTATTACAGCTCGGCTTGCCTGCAGAGAAAGTCCGTGGGAAACCGCCACGAAACCTGCGCCTCCATTTTCTAGTTTGCTTTCACTAATCCCGCTTTCTCCGTCCTCTACCAACATTTACGGGAAACTAGGTTCTAAGTTTTCCATTTCGACGACAGAGAGCCACCGCCTCGCCATTTTCTTCACCAAACCTCCTGAACTCCTTGGGATTCTCATTCCCAAGGACCCTTTGCCCTACATTGTCCTTAAAAATGATAAACAGAAAGCGAAGATGATGATTGATATTCAAAGTTTTGAGATTAAAGGTGGTAATGTGATTGATTACAAGAAAACCGTAAAAAAAACCAAGTGACACTACATTTCCTGCCACTAATTATTCCAAACTTGGAGGTGAAAGTAGATTTTCGCGGATTTTCATCGATTTATCCTCATTAGATTTGACACAATAAGGGAACTCTAATAATTTCGTTAAAAAGTAAAACTAAGATAACTTTTGAGTAATTCCATTACTCTGGAAATAATAATCCAGGATCCATTTCCAGTAGAATTTTTGCTAAAACTGTTAATATTGCGAGAACAGATGTAGAAGGAGAAAGGCGAGTTGTACGGGAAGGATATTGGAGAAAGTGGATCTGGAGTTTTCTCCAGTAAACTCCAGATGGTGGTGGGAAGAAATGAGCCCCAAACATACTTTCACCATCTCCCTCTGCCGTACTTTCACCTTACTCGATCCTTCCCTTTTCTTTCTCCGTCGTGACGCGCTGGCTTCCTCCACGTGTCAAAACGAAGGAAAGGCTACTACTAATCCCATGTTCAACTTTTGGTAGCAATTAAAGAGAGACAGGAAAGGAGACCAAGTCGGGAATGTTTGATCTGGGATAAGGCGACCAATTAGGCTCTACACCCATTTCAGTTCCCAATCCAAATATTTCCATACGCCTTTCATCAAATTTCAAAAAAAAATTTATAGGCGTACACGACAATACGCAAAAACCAATTAAAACCATTAATGAAACCATTAATGAAACCATTTGAGCCCAAAGCCCAAAATGGAAGTCAACCCAACACTTTCGCAAGAATTTGCACTTACGTAGGAGAAAGTTGGAGAAAACAAGTAAATTTAAGGTTTGGGGTTCCGTTTTAAGGGGAAAGCGGAGGAGGAAGGAAGCTTAAGAATTCATATCCACGGAGGGTAGTTTAAATGGGGCCTCTTTGTCGTTTTAGTACACGCATGCATGCGTTCAGAACAAGATTAATGGGTTGAGTATTTGGCCATTTAGGCAGGGAAGCGTGGAATACTACCTTCCAGCGTTCCAGCCAAGTCGATTCTACATAGTAGGAATGGGCTTGGGCCGTAGGACGTTCACCGTGCCTAGCTTCGAAGGAAACCTTTAATGAGTATTCATGGAAATAAAAGATGTATGAAAGGGTATTAACGACTGATTCTTTTTCGCAATACAAATTACGGTCTAGGGAGACAGTTTAGTTCCCATAGGCTTAACCTAACAGTCTAGGATCCTAGGACTACTAGGAACCCAACGTTAGTTATCTCACTTTACTCGGAGACATGGTTTGTTTCACGGAAAATTTATTGCACCCGTTATTGTCAGGCTCATTTAAAATGCCTTAAATCCCAACCCTCCCGTTTTGAGTCATTCGACCCAGAAAGATATTTCATTGTCTTGGAAAGAAAGGAGGATGATAGCGCTTTCCCCCCGAGAATCACCAAATGGACTAATCCAGCCCACATGTGCATACCTAAGGACTTTCCCCACATGCACCACTATGCATATGGGACTTCATTTACAGTTATCTCACTGGACTTGCGAGGACACTGGAACAAAACCCACGGCCTAGCCACAACCATTGTAATATTCTTCCCTGCTTGTATATGCTGGTACTCGTGTAGGACAACTTTTAAATCCTCTCAACCGGGGTCGTGGAACACTTAACTCTAAAACTGCCAATTAAATATAAGTTTCAATCGAAGTGTTATTATGTACCCACGCCAAATCAATGGCTCCTTCTTCTGCTGCTTTGGGATTGGTCCCTTGGGTTGATGAAGGAAGGTGGGGGGATTAGAACTGGGAGCCACCATGTTGGCGTTGGGTACATGAAGAAATTTGGAGCAATTTCATTGATCGGTTTACCACGAGCAGTTGTGGCTGGTTAAATAATTTTGGATTTTGCGTGGGGGCATCTGGGATCCCCCAACGTGGGCCACTGGGCCCAAGTTCAATGAACGCTGCTGCTTACTCCAAGGCGACATTGCCTAAAAACCTTAATGCCCACTTTATTTATTCAATTTTATCGACAGGCTGGCTGGGGAGTGTGAAAAAAAAAGTTTGGAAAAGTAGTTTATCAGGAAAGTCAATCAGCAACTAAAGTAGTCGCTGTCAAAAACTTGTTTTTGGTTAGGCAATGACGCACAATTGAATTCAGCCCTTTTCTCTCATGTATTTAATTGCCACACCTCCCACAAATTTGGAATTAAATTACTTCCTGATTTCAAAATAACTCAGTTACTGCTGGAAATTCCAGTAAATTCATGTTAAAAATAATAATTTCTCCTTCTGCGCTCCTTTCTTGGGGACCAGCCGATTTGAGAAAATGCTGGAAATTACTGGAGAAAGCTATTTGGAAGTACAAGGAAAAGAGAGAGGTCAAAAGGCATAGAATACAAGAACCGCACTACCCCACTGGAATGCGGAGAATGGTTTAATACTAAAAATGACATTTTCGCGTGTCATTCATTCATCTTAACTTCGGCTGAAGACATTTTTCAGAAACCCGAGCACATTACCTCAGCGTTTATTCTTTAATAACCGCGTCGAGTCCCCTATGGTCAGACTTTCATTGACCACGCTTGTCACGCAGGAGGCTGGGGAGGGAAAGTGACTCTTAGCCTGGGAACACTACGCAGGGAAAGTGGGACTGCGGGCCGTACCCCTACCCCCAATCTGACGCTGCTAAGCGGGCTGTACAAGGAACCTTGCGTTTACACTCCACTTTCCCTAAATCCACAAACATGATTCTTTCCCGGGTCACAGCGGGTGATCCCAAAATCCTAATCATTGGGAAATTCAATCCTGGCCACAAACAAAGGAGTTACGAGACTCACTTTATGCCCTTCCTGCCTGTGTACCCAAATATTGGAACCCCTGTCATTCCCTGATGCGGGGGGAATGAAAAAGAGTCATCAAAAACGGGTATGGTACTTTCTCTACCCAAAAGAAAAGACAACTTGATGGTTTCCTTCTGTAACCTTACCCCCATGAAAATATAAAATTGACACACTTTGTTCCTGTTTAGTGATCTTGGAGTCAGGAAAACACGAGAGGGTGGCGGGACTCCTTCAATTTCCTTCAACAGGCAGGGAAAGGAAGCGCATGTTTTTATACCGTGTGCTCAGAATGTCCGTGGAAATACTTTCTCTAAGGGGGCAAATTTTCACTGGGGCGGTAGATTCACTTACCTCAAAAAGTTTTTGGAGGGAATCATGCACGGCGAAATGTGCAACAACGGCTAATTGCACATTGCTCACTTCACTTTTTACAAAAAAAAAAGTTTACAAAAAAGTGGCGCATGACTCCATTTTGTGGGCACGGAGAAAGGAAAAATGGAAAATATTGGTGAAAGTATTTCCACCGACAATCTGATCACACAATTCCAGCATCCTCGGTCCCTCACTCTATTTTAAAAGGGATTCATCCCGTAGAGGGAAGACTGTCTCCGCACAGCAGCGCAATTTACCATAATCAGTCTAAGGAAATAAGTGCTCGAAAGCTTCCAGAACTTCCAAACTCCTTTGTTATGGTTATAAATAAAGTATTACTTGGGGATATGGATTTAAAACCCTGCCTACTTTCTCTGCTGGAATGAATATTGGTGGCAGTTTATAAGTTAGCTGGAGAAAGTGGACAAAGACTGTTTTTGCTGGAGTTATGGATCCACCATCATGAGTCCATCATCATTTCGTCAATGGCACTTTATTTCGTCACATTTCCCCCTCATGTGTCTCTACCTCCAGCATTGCTGGAGAAAGTGGGCCCAGTTTGTGTTGGTAAAACAAAAGGGAGAAGGCGGTTAGGAATTTAGTGAAAAGAAATGTAATCACCATGCTCAATAAGAGTATCAAAAATGAATGGAAATAAGATAAGAGGAAGAATTGAGTTGCTCCAGTCTTTAATTTTGAATGTTTTCCCCCTGGAACGTCCCCTTACTTTCATGGGTAAAAGGAGTCACAGTGGGAGAAAAACTGTTGGGAAACATTAGGAAGGGAAAGGCAGAAAATGAGTCAAGTGGAAAGTTTCGGAAGGAGTTCCGCCTCTACTTTCTATTTTAGTGCCAACTTTGGGTGGGTCCTTAATGGTTTCATTAGGCATGCATTCCTTTGTTAGGCCCATTTGTTGTGTACACTTATGACTCGGCTTGGGTATTCGAATTAATGCTTGCTCAAGTATTTTAATGTTGGAGGATGATATAGTTCGGAATCTCCCCGCCATTCCATTTCTAAAACATTCTCAACATTAACAAAAGTGTTAATTTAAAGTTGCAATTTTCATTTACGCCCGGCCGGGCCTGGGCCAGAGGGAAGGAAGGGGGCGGGTATGTGGATATTTCCTATTCTAATTTCAAATGCCTCCGGAGACTCGGGCTTACACTACCAAAACTGAAACCTAAAATGTGGAAATTCTTGAATTAGTTCAAACTATTTCATTCATCCGCTTTCTCCGTATTCTGATTTCACTTTCTCCATGTTGCAAAACTTTCCACTTTCTCATACTCCGTACCCGGATTCCTTTCCACATTTCAAAGTTTCTTGGACCACCAACCCAACTCTCACAGTTCTAATCTAATGGCAATGCCCCGTATAAGTTTAAACAGATAATTAAATGCTGCTGATTCGGGAAGCCGACGTTTTGAAATTGTGGAGATGCAAGTGAAAACGGGTGCAAGCTGGTGAGGCATTCGGAAATCCAGTTTATTAGCTTGAATTCCCACAGCATTTCATTCCCTCATAGTTCACAAAAACACCCACGCTATTCCATGAGAATCCAGTATGACACTTTTGAACGGGGTCACGGTAACTCCCCGTTAATGCATTTAATGGACCTAAGCAGCTGGGAGTTAAACTCACTTTAATTATCAGAAACTTATTTATAATTTTCAAATTATTGGAGAAAGGGTTACCAGTCCCCCCACCCACTCTATTCCCAGTTCGAGTAAAATTAGAAAGCGTGGTTCTAAAAACCCTTTGAACTGAAGGAACATTCTAAATGAAGGGAAACCCTGGGGAAATGCTTTGGAAAAGAAAATGAGAAGAGCAAAGTGGGGCAGTAGAGGATGTTTTCTCCATTTCTTCAAATCCATCCAAGGACCAAGCAGAGGGGGGGGGGACTCTAAGGTTCCCAGGTTCCAAACTCTAAAAAGTGAAAACAGAGATGAAAGGAAGAAAGAAAGTAGGGAAAATGGGGGGGGGGGGGGGATGTGGAAATGTAGTAGTAGTGGGATGGGGGAAAGAAATACTGGAATGGCTTTTGGGAGGACCATATGCCCGTATCTGTCTTGTGTCTATTGTTTGCCTTGGCTAACTTTCTCTCCTTTATGTTCCTGTTGCGCTCTGTCGGGTGGGGTTGGTCCCATGAATTTTTTGTTTAACGCTTTACTACCGAACTCGAACCTCCCAAGGTATATGGAGAAAGAATAGAATTTTCAATAATACAACAAAGCAATGTGGAAGAAAGCAGTGGAAAGGCTCGGGAACCACCACCGCGAGCGGTTTTAATAAATGTAAAGATTTAAGGCCCAAAATTACTTTTCCTTTCTCCATCTCCCTTTCGGAATGGAATGGGGGAGTGTGTGAGTGAGGGACTTTTTCAAAAAGAAAGAATCAATTCTGCAAACAAGGGAGGGAACGAACCCACGAACGAATTCTCATCCACGCGTAAATTTTCTTTAGTCGCTAACGACAACGTCCAAGTCCGATTGGGTTTTCCTTTTCCAGGACTTGACATCCGAAAGTTGGCAGACGAGGAGCTAATAATCTCCCCTCAAAGGCAAGTTCCCTTGATTTAACTCACTCCATCAATTGAAATCCTCCCACAATTGATCCGGTCGAGGCTGGAAGACGGCGCTGGAGAAAGTTCCTGCCGGAGTATAATGTCCACTAACCCTCCATTCCTCAAATGGAATCCAACTTGGTAACATTTCCAGGAAGACAATTATTCTCAGCTTCCAGCAGACATGGAGAACTCACCTCCCAGTCCCATTTCCGGTAAAAGTGCCGACTGGAATCGACTGGACATGTTCAAGCCCAAACTGCCCTTCCCAATTCTGGAATAGATCCTGGAGGATAAATGCTTGGGGGATCAAACCCAGCCTCGTTTAGCGATTTAATTAAAGTGGGCTGAGTATAATTATTATCGTTGTTATAATTATGAAGCCGCCGGATGGCCCGCGCTTTGCCTCAACTCACAGAGATGACCACCAAAGTTTAGAGCCAACTTTTGAAAAGTTGTGGAGAGTCAAGTACCCTCTTGACTCCACTTGAGGACTACAAAGTAAGAACCCCTTTGAGCCTTAGCCCACCCTTAACTTTTGTTCTTACGCCTAAAATGGCTCTATTAAGGAGATGGTACTTTGATTCTAAATTGGATACTTAGGCACGATCCGCAGAGATGAAAATCCTTGGTCCCTCTGGTTGATCATTCTGGACCGTGCATTCCCCCCGCTTAGGCCCATGAGAGAAAGCTGGTCTGAAGGATTGCTGGACTTGCTGGACGCCGACACGCAAGGATGTACAAAAGTCCTAAGTCCTGGAAGGATGCTGGGAGTTGAGTACAGGAAATTGTAGCCGTTGATATAAATCTTGGGCTTCTTGGTTTTTAAGGCTCAACCTCAGGCGTAGTGTATCTCCCCTCCTCCTTCCAGATCAAGTAACAAGGAAGGTCGGTTAATAATTTTTAGCGTGTCACGACCTCTTCCCACCCTCAAAACTTTTCCATCCACTCCATACTTTTTGTTCTCATTTTTCGACAAGTGAAGCTCGCGTGAGTCGAGATTTGGAAGATTGGTGGAAGAAAGTAAGTGATCCACTCGGAGGATAAAGAATTTACAGCGTCTCCGCTAAATTACGAAGCATCCATGACGCCTGGAAAAGGCCTTCCGATGCCTCCATATCCTTCGTCTTCCTTTGTAAAATCTTTAATTGTTAATCTCCAGACTACTTTTTCCATCACTGTTCCCTTCAACTTGTCCCGGGACTTGGAACCAAGTCATCATCAATGATTCAAAGCATTTCTGAATTGTTCACCTCATCAGTCAAATCCACTAAACTATTCATTCAGGGTGGGTTCTTCTATTTGATAAATGTCTTTTAGATTAGTATTAACGCAAGACCAAGATTAGGTCCATGGCTAAGATTTCCTCAAAAAAAGTCCAAATGTACCCAAGCGTTTATTGAGGATGGAACGTCATTGGTCCCCAGTAATCAAAAAGTTGGCCCATCAAATTCTCAGAAATCAAAGTTAGCAGTGGTATTACCCTGACCTTCTTTTACTTTCCAAATGACCTTCGTTTTTGAAGAAAGGTGGTGACAGTTGCCTCGTAGAAAAAGAAAGTTCCGGGCCCAAGTATTTTCAGAACTATGCCGGCTAGACTTTGTATGAGGTAGTAACAATTTATTCCATCAAATCAAAGTAGGAGACTCGACGACGTAGTAAACAGGAAGGAAAGCGCTGGGAATGGAGCATACGAGAACCCTTCCCTTTTGTCCGGGAATGAAGTCTATTAACAAAGAATGGGGAAAGTGTATTAACCCTCAGAATGGAGAAAAGGGCTCTTTCAGATTCTCCAGTTCCAGTCTCCATTCATTTTCTATCATCGTAGGATGGAATGGGACTTTCCCATTCTTACCCACTCCAGCCACACTCTCATTAACCAGGGATAAAGTCAACTAACCAACTTTCTCTCTGATTTTTGATTCCTTATCTCCAGCCGTTCCAGCCATGTCCTCATTTCCCGATTCCATTCCAGCCACGGCCTCATTCTACTCTCTGCTGAATCGCTGAACTGCGGGAGGCTCCAGCCTCGCAAGACCATCAGGAAAGATGCAGACAAGACAACTCCCTGACATACGAAATGACTCTTGTGGACTCGTTTCCATATAATTGGATTCCCCTTGAACTTAGCTTCGTTAAATAGTCCCTTTGAACCCGAGAAAGGATTCCTCGAGCCCTTTTCTCCAGTCCCTTTCTCCAGGACACCATGTCCATTTTAGGTTCAGCCTCTCACAGGAAGACGCCTCGGGGGAAACCCCTGGAGAAAGTGGGTTTGGTAAAAGGAAATGCCCGAGGACCAAGGAGACTAATTGGAACTCAACAACCGGAAGAACATGCTTCAGTAAAACTAGCAAAATATTTGGGCAGGGTCAAAAAGCCAGGACGGCGACGCTACGCGGAAGGAGAACGAAGTAAGTTGGGAAATATTGAAAATTTTGTGGTGGTTCCAGCTGAACTAGTAGCACGGCCTGGAAATGGCCTGGAAGACGTTGGGAAGTTTGTGCGCGGAAATCCTGGGATCCATGCTAAGAAAGTAGATGAGGGAGATAGGAAGATGAGACTTTGCTAAATATTAATATCATTTATATTCATTCACCTTGTCCTGAGCAATTCCAGGATCCTCCTTGACATTTCCAGATCACTTTCCCCCTTCCTTCCATCCGCCTACAGTAGTCGAACCTCCCCTTTTGTATGGTGGTAATCATAATAATGCCCCTCATTCCAAATTCTGAATGCCCTAGAAACTCATTTTCATTACGGCCGAAGAAGGGGGGGGGGGCCCAGTTTAAAGAGATTCCGAATTTATTCTTCCTCCTAGTAGATTTCTATGCATTTATTCCGGATTTCATCATTCCCAAAATCCTAATGGTCCCCGAAATCCTTTCTCCGTTTTCATTCTTCCCAAAAGAACCTCAATTCTTCCTAGTTTTCCTTAATTAGAAAAATGTAATTTAGCACAGGCTCCAAACGTGAGTAATTTCTGAGGGAAGAGTGGAAAGTGGGGGAAATTATGAAATCTCCACCTTTGAGGAACCTTTGGAGGAACATTTGGAGGAACATTTGAAGGACCCAAGTTGACCTTTTTGAATAATAAAATGTGATTATGCCCTTGGAAGCTGAAATCTCTGAGATAATCCCAAACTTTCACTCCTCGTTTCTTAGCTTTCAGATTCTACCGCTTTCCCTGTCCCAAGAGACCTCTTAAGACGAGGGATATGGAGGTCTCTCATTATTATTAACAAGGAGGGGCCTGATGAACCAGGAGGGGGAAGGTGACCTTGGGCTTGGGTGTCTCATGGCAACAGTACGTGCCAGCTTGACTTTGACCATCCTTACCCCTGTATTCGTCATTCGGAGGGGCAGTAACCTTGGTTGGTTGGCTGGTAGTAAAATCATAGAATAGTGATTCTGTGAGATACTTTGACCTCCAGTCCCCCTGACTTGACACTTTGTTATCTGTCCTTTTAATTTTGGAAGATGAGTGGGAAATGGTACAACTACGGAACCCAGTAGGGGTAACAAAAGTGCGTTTGTTTCATCTTTCCACATCACAAAAGAGAAAGCAAGCGAGTGGTTTGATGATGTTGAATTTGTCATGGTTGTTAGTCAAGTGCTTTTAGGTCTTTCGAAGGGGAAACCTAAATAATACTTTCACCAGTCCTAGGCTTCCCTTAATCCAATCCCAGACCCCAATTGGAACCACCACCGTACTTCCCAAAAGGTTCCTCTGAAGGGCTTTGGCCCCATTTGATTGGAGGAATCCCTTATGCGACACTGGAGGAAGTTCCTAATCTCCATCCATAGGAAACAATTAGAATCTTGGAATCATTTATTCAGTTCGGTTGGTTTCATTAGTAGGGAGGAGAAAGCATTCAAACAACACGTACATTTTAATCAGGCCAAAAAGGGCTGAATTAGGAGAAAGCATTCCGTCCATTTCAAACATACACAATGCAAACGCCTCTTTCCTACGCCCTCCCCCCCCCCCCCGGAATTTGGAAACGCGGACTAATATTTACGCACGGGCTTTTGCCAGTTGAAAACGTATGTGAAGCGTCCATTTTCGTTCCAATTCCTAAAAGTAAATGATGAATCAGGTATTGGTTTCACATAAAATGAAGCCAGATCGCAGTTGGAATGTGTAACAATAGGAGAAAGCTTTATTGGGGACTATCATTATGTGGAACCCCATTTATATTACATCCAAAGAACAAATGGAAATGGATGAAGGCGTACTTAGTATTTTGGGAACCTAATTCAGTACCAACTGGAATGATGCTAATAATATCAACTCCAATTGTCTATTTGACTACTCCCGCGTATCCCGTTCCCCACACTAGGACGTAGAATTAAATTAATTAAACCGGGATGTAATGGCTCGTTACATCTTTGTAGCAATTTGTGGGAATGAAATGAACGAGCTCACTGCTCGGGATGATGGGGAAATGCGTCCTGCTCCAAAATAAGAACTTGATCAGAAGAAAACTCCGAACATTCGCACCCACGTAAAACTTGCTGACGAAAAACGCTATTGTTTCGATGGTGGTGGTGGTGGTAAGGTGAATGTACAGCAATAGAGGCACAATGAGTTCTCAGGCTCAATTTCCAGTTCAATAATTAAAGTTTTGATGTTGAAATGGGTATAGAGATCTCAAACAAATTTCTTCCAGGTTCCAGTGAAAATAAAAATTGGATGAGGAGGGGTTCATAAGTACGAGGCGTGTGTTTCTGAAAGGAAGGGAAAATCTTTCATCTTTTCCAATTTAAAAGAGTAGCGGAGGAGTATTAGATGGAGAGTAGGAAGAATCTAAAAATAATTTCTAGGTTGTTTTCTTTTTGATATAATAAATGCTTTTCCAGGCTGAAATCATGGGAGGGACTGGAAGTATCCAACTGGAGGTGAAAGGTCGTTCTACTCGGAGGTGAGAAATTCCAATAATGCTTGGCTAGTCCCCTTGTAATATTTTCTCCTCCCCAATGGAAGATATTTGAATAATTCATAGTAAAATTTCAAAAAATGCTGAGATTATTTTCATACGTTGAGGCAACTCGGTATCCAATCTCCAATAAATCATTTACCTCCTCCCGTTTTCTCCATTATTTTCAATAGGATATGATATTGGGCTCTTTTAGTTCGAACCCCATTCCGAAAATAATGATAACTCCGTTGTACTCTGTCCCCTCTCCAGGATGTACATGACCCCGCTCAGGCTCACCCCTTACAAATAATGAGCAGCCTTTTAGGTATAATCACATGCCATTATATTCACATTACAACCATATTTACACACCAATATATTCGCATACCATTATATTCATACCACGATGTCCACGTACCACTATGTTCACGTACCACTATGTTCACGTACCACTATGTTCACGTACCACTATGTTCACGTACCACTATGTTCACATACCACTATGTTCACATACCACTATGTTCACATACCACTATGTTCACATACCACTATGTTCACGTACCACTATGTTCACATGTTCACATACCACTATGTTCACATACCACTATGTTCGCGTACCACTATGTTCACGTACCACTATGTTCACGTACCACTATGTTCACGTACCACTATGTTCACATACCACTATGTTCACATACCACTATGTTCACATACCACTATGTTCACATACCACTATGTTCACGTACCACTATGTTCACATGTTCACATACCACTATGTTCACATACCACTATGTTCGCGTACCACTATGTTCACGTACCACTATGTTCACGTAACCACGATGTTCACGTACCACTATGTTCACATGTTCACATACAACTATATTCACGTACCACTATGTTCACGTACCACTATGTTCACGTAACACTATGTTCACATTTCACTATGTTCACATATCACTATGTTCACGTACCATTATATTCACATACAACTATGTTTACATTACTATGATATTCACGTACAAGCATTCCAAACGCTGAAAATAGGTGGAGAATTTAAAAGCAAGCAGGATTTTATGTGGTCCAATCAAATCCCTCCATTAGATTCCCCTTATTTGTTTTATTAGTCCTCTACTAAATCTGCGACATAATCATACCATATTAATGAAATAACCAAGACCCTGCAAATGAATATTTAAGCATTTATTCCTTCTTTTGATGTTGTGGACTCTGAAATGTGTTTAGAGTATAAGAAACTGCACAGTAGTATGTTTACATAGTCATACGAGTGTGTAAGTGGTGGGTGGGGTTAGTGGATTTAATATTCCTTTCCTACCACACTTGCTGTCTAATTAGATTATTCCACTCCCACTTGGCTCTACCTGGCTTTTCCAACAGGCCCAAAGAACTTGATTACTTCTGATCTTGCGGATTTCCTTTCCTTTTCCCCCGATCCTTGCCACAGGTAGTAGGCCCAATGAGAAGGAAATTTCCAGCAGCGTCTTGTTCGTGCAAAAGAACATTCAGACTCAAATTGAGCGTATTGAATACCGTGGGGGAAGAAGGATAAGGGATTCGAAGGGATTAAATAATTAGAGCCATCTAAATAGCCCTCCTTCCTACTTTCACCGCTACTACTTGTAGCTTCAATTGTTCTTTGACTAATGTTCTTACTCTGTCCACTTTGGGATCCTGTTTGGGTACCTGGTCCAACAACGTTTCAAATAAATAACTCAAGACCTAAGTTGGTTAGAGGAATTACGGAGGCCCTGATTACTTGAGGGACCCATTCCCTGGCTGGCAAGGAACTTTTCTCGAAATTTTGTCACAAATTGAGTCCACACAGACTAAGTTTTTGTTGGGAAAAGTTTGTCGGGAAGAAATGAGGGGAAAGGACGTGAGAAAGAAAGCAAGACGCGGTTTCTTTTCATAAAAGAAGAAGACGCAAACTTATCCAATTGGAATTTGGAATATTGCAATAATGGGCAAGTGCTGCTCGTCGCAGGGAAGCGCCGGTAAAGTCCCCACTTTCAATTCCATAACTTTAGCCCATTGCCTAACAAGGGAAATGTGATTGTGTTTACCTTTGGAAAGTGGCAGGATCTTAAATTATTCAATTCTTAAACCTCCTCCGAGAAACCCGGGGAATCCTTTGTGAAATTCCATTTACCCAAATAGCAAGGAAAGGAGCCTCGGCCTTTGGATTTTGAAAACCCCGTCAAGAATTCAATGTTGAGGTGTCGGGAATGCCATTAACTTAATAGATACCTCATGATATAGTAATGTGGAATGAAATTTATGGCCATTAAATGAATACCATAAAAATGAGTAATTTCCCCTCACCTTCACAAATGGGCCATTTTCCTAAAACGAGGATAAAAATCCAGTTCCAAGTGTCAAATTTCCAATAGCAAACACCGAAATAGTCATCAAGCGTCAGCTTTCACCCCCCCCCCCCCGTTTATCCTGTAATAAATTCGCTGGAACCCTCACTCTCTTTACTGGATCAGTTCTAAAAAAATCAGTTCCATATCTGCAATCACTTTAAAACGGGTCCTCATCTGTCACTGGTTGGTTAAATTATCGGAAGTGCCAAAAATTGAAAATTTAGCATTAAAAAAATGTGAGGAAGACTCATAAAATGACCATTTACTCTCCAATTAATTTGGAGTTGCGAATTGGTAGGGGTTACACGCACTTATGGAATATTCATCAACCCCGAATGTATCTTTGAAAGAATAAATTTATAATGGAAACCCATTCCCTTAAGTGGTCTCCAGAAGGAGCTGTCAGGCTTAGGTACACTATCCCTCTTAAGTACATCCCCAGTAACCATGCAGGTAAAATTGAAAATAAGAAATCCATTATAAGAGAGTGGGATGAGGCTTCTTGATTCAAGACACAAGGAAGGAAGCAAGATCCCTAGGAAATTGGTAAATTGAAAGCTTAAAGCTCAAGGAGAAGGATTTTTAAGCCCCGCATAAAGGAAATGCCAAGAGGGAAGGGAGGATGATGATATTAAAATTTCCCGTCTTTTCTTCTTAGAAAATTGATTGACCTTCTGTTTCGTCAGGCTCCCGTCGCTCTACTTTCTCCGCCTTCCCATGCTCCGACTATAACAAACTTCCTCCAGAAATGAAATTCCAGCATGCAAAGAATAATGGCCAGGAGTCTTCTGTTGGTAATGCCCATTTAGGTGGGAAGTGGGGAAATGGAGACTTGCCGGGATTCATTGCTCCCCGCGTAGCCTAAAGGTTTTAACCTTCCTCAAGGTCTAAAGAATCGGGGAGAGAAAGCAAACTTTATATTTTCTCCAGAGGATAATAAGGTTAGAAAAATTCAAATCCTGGAAAACGTTTTGGGGCTGGAGTGGAGTTTGATAGTAAATCGGACCAGGGAAATAATTGGATTGGATCTCGCCAAATGTTCCCTCGTGGAGATGAAATCAGGAATGATTTCATGAAATCATGGCGATTATCGTCAAGAGAAAGGAAGGAAAGGGGAAAGTATGGCTTTGATTTCCTCGTTTCCTCTACAAAATCCCAAGTCAATGCTCATCTGGTTCATAATTAATGATGGCCAAAGAAAGTAAACTTTGGAATTTCTTTCACTTTTACTCCACTTTGGAATTAGTTTATTTAAAATAGCAGCAAAAGTAAGTGCGAGAAAACTTCCCTCCTCATCAGTAGGAAAAAGTCTGGGATAAAAATTGGAGAAATTTTTACACAAATGTACAATCCAAATCCAACGAGGGAAATAATGAAGTTGAATTTATACTTTTAGAAAAGAGAGCCCTGGCGTGGCTATGTTCGGGCGTTTAACCCCATCAGATCCCACGGATTGACCTCTTATTCCCTTCTATCGGACGCTGGAGCGGAAAAAGCGGGCGGAATCCAGCGCACTGGAGACTAAATTAACATAAAAAAGAATGCTCTGAAATTTGGCTAGCTTGTTAAAAGCATAAGAATTCTCTCTTCGTTATATTTAAGTGTACCCTTCATTCATCCTTTCCATTGATATCGGTCCTTATGCCACTCCTGACCCTGTGTGACTAATCAATAAACCCTTTGTAGTACATTGTAACTCAGAAGAAAAAATTGAGGAATGAGATCCGTGTTAATGAGGAATCGTGGTAAACTTTTCCAGAGTTTATGGGTAGGAGGAAGCGTGTTGGCCCTTGGTTAAGGAGCCTGTTTGAACGTGTTATTTAATTGTGTAATTGGACCCATGCTGGCCCCTCAAAGCCTCATCATCCACTTCCATGCCCCCTTGAATCATTACCCGTAACTCCTCTGAAATATAATACCTGAGGATTCAAGATGCTGACACAAAAGATTTCTGGAGATGATCCTGACCCCAGCATCCCTCCTACGCTAACTCCCTCCTCCATCCCAGAGTGTTACTCTGGTCGTTGGTTTATATTTCACTTGTACACATTTTCATTTCTGAAAAACAATGGAGAGATCCCATTTCAGTTTCCCGGGATTTTCAGTTCCATCCTCCTCGGGTACTGAATTGAGCAAGTAGAAATTACAAACTCAGCTCACGTTCCCTTTCTATATATCCTTGATCTTCAGTTGGGATTATTTGTCCAAGAAACACCTTCTTTCCCCCCTTTCTTTTACTTTTGAAACTGATTCAACCGGATTTTACTCCTTTCCTGGACTCATCCTGGACCAGTGGTGCTAAAAATCTACCAAGACGGAAGCCAAGAATATTTTCCAGCAGACTATCCTCCCTTACCCCTCATCTCCGCATCCTGCTTACAAATGTTGCACTTAGGGCAGGAAGCACCGCCGCGGTGTCGGTTGCGGGAAGAAACCCAAGTTCACTTCCTATATCGAAATAAGAGCACAACTTCATTTAATCCATGGAATATCTCCACAGGAGGTTCTCCAGCTCTGCAACTCCCTTTTTCATGTCAACTTCCCTGATTCCAGGATCCTGGCGAAGCAACACATTCACCCTTCAACCCATTAAATTTTAGTAACACTTACGGAAAATTCAATCATTTCAAGCCTTGGATTTCTGAATCAAGGGACGCGATTCAGCGACCTTCTCCAACATTTCTCCCACTTTCACCATCAAACAAATTAAGGGAGCAACTTTACCTTTATTTGCGAATAAGTCCGGTGCATATTTTCCCTTTTGCAAGGAACAAGACGACCGAATATTGAGACAGTAAAGGCAGGAAGTGAATCGTAAAGCCTTTAATGGTATTACAAACGCAGAAAAACAGCACACGACGGACGTTTGTTGCAAGGAAAAGTTCCCATGACAGAGAAAGTGGGCACGAGGGACATGGCCGGGGTGACCCTACCCAGACTTTTCCCCAGAACAATTTTATCCTAATCGATGTGTAAATCACTTGATGTGACACGAAGGGTGCCAAGGGTCCCTGACATTTGAAAAATTTAGATCCCGAACCAAATTCCCCACAGAACGACCCAAATCATCCTCTCCCATTTTACTATTTTCCCCATTACGGTTCCTTACTTTCCCTTCCTTCCATGATGACTTTCTCTCCAGGATGTTTGGTAAGCTGGAGAGGCCTAAATTCCATTTCTAGAAATTCCTATGGAATCGTGTGGGATGGTGGTGGTGGTGGTTAATCCTGACTTCACGTTCCCTTGCCCTTTTTATTCTCCCCACGTTATGTGGAGATTAGGAGGAATCCAGGGACACGCCAAGCTGGAAGGGAATGGAAAGGTGGAAATTATCCGGAGAAAAGAGAAAATTTGGACAGCTCACACGATGTTTGTCCTCCGCCTGACAGGAAGTGTGAAAATAAGAAATGAAATTTAATCACCTCGAACCGAAATGGATCAATACATCTCTAATTACCAACTAATCCCATTTCCCACAAAGAAATTTGGACCCGACAATCTTTTCTGAAGGCTGCCTGCGATTGGCTAAAGCCCCATGGCCGCCTTCCTTACCTTTCCACACAAAACAATAAACAAGGAATAAAGCAAGAATTTTCCTTTGTGCGATAATAGCGTGTGACCCTCTCAGATGGGGAAATTCCACAAGACTTAACTTGGGCCAGGAAAGCGAAACATTCCCAATCTTCGTCGTGAATCCCCACTCCATCCAATTCGAATCGCTGGAGAAAGTCTAGTCGTGCAAAAGCCCAATGTCGCCGCCGTAAGTATGTGGAGTCCACATTCTTGTCCCGAGTCCCCACAATGCCTTTTTTATCAGTTGACATGATTTAGAGCAGTAAAGTCTACAGGCACCTCACTAAACATACGGTGGAAAATTTTCGAGTAGGAGAGGTAGAGGGGAAGTTTTCACCTTGGAGGCAAATGAGGTCAATGTCACTTCCAGGGATAAATTTCCTCTTTCCTTCCTATTACCTTCCGCTAGGGTTTCCGGAAGCGGAGAAAGTTAAGGCTAATGCCATTGAGCAATGGGAGGATTTTGTTTCTTTTTCCTTGCGAACCCTTTCCTCTAGCCCTACATCCCAACATTGGGTAGATGACATTGACGAAAGTCATTAAAGAAAGTGGGGGGAAAGGGCTCTTCTTCCTTTAAATCTGACAAGTTTCCTTTCCTGTCATTATCATAATCACCAAAGAACATCAAAGGAATCTTTCCAATCTTCCTTCTTTTCATGAACTCCTTCCTTTTCGAATCCTCCCGGGTTCCCTACTCTTCTCGAATCGCGATGTAGCAAAGTGGAATCTTCCTCGCGACTTTTGCCCTTACTTTTACTCAGATTTTCAAAGTTAATGAGTCCGGAAGGAAACACATTTGAAATTGAAGTTTCGTCCTTTTCTCCCTAGAAGGCCCCCATCTTGATTGGTTGAAGGGTTTGGCATTACGGAAATCAAACTTTGGAAAGTTTTAGGATTAATTGGAAGAGTGAATGTGGAAGAAGTCGAGATCGAAGGGGGAATTAAGTGCATAAGATGAGCATTTCAAGCCAGTGGAGCGTTTAATTAAAGTGAAAGCAAGCAAGGAGCCACTTCCTGGGTTCGCCTTCCTCAATTCCTATGGAGACAGACACTGTAGACTTGACGAAAGAAAGTAAGATCCCTATTTTTGACAATTTTAAGAGTCAAGTACTCGAGTGGGGTTTTCCAAAATTATTAAGAAAGTGACTGGATGGATCAGGGTGGATTGGATTGAAATTGAGCATGGATTTCATACGGAAATAAAACGGGACGGAAGGTGGGATTTGTGTAAATATAAGAAGATGTTTATGTTCCCTCTCGACCCGGTCACGTCCGTCCTCCTGCCTGCCTTGAAAATGGAAATACGTTTTTGTTTCATGCATTCCAACCGTGACCCGAACCATAAGGAACTCCAACAGTCAAGCTGTCCAGCTAAAAGACTTTAACCCCCATCAATTTGTCGCACGTCTAACTTTCACCGAATATGAAGTTGTAAATGTGGCAGTAGGATCACCACCTCCAGTGAATGGGTTAAAATTAATGGAAAAAGAAAAGTTGCATCTCCACCGTTCCACCCGTGTTCACACGGAAGAAGAACAAGAAGACACAAGACCCCTAGACTTTTAAAATGGATTCACTGGCATACATTCCTAGTTTTCACCTACTGATACCCTACGAGATTTCTTACATTTCTTATGTGAATTCCCTTCCGTGCTGGAGAAAGGGAAGGGTAAAGGGAAAGAAACGCACGCACGGCGGCTGGCATTTCGCCCAAGACGAAAAATTCTTTCTCCATTCCATAACATGTGGAAGGATCCCATTGTTAGAGGTAGTTTTGCATTTCGGTGCTTATGCTCCTTATTCCAGATCATCTGCCTTCCTTATCCTCCTAAAGTGAAAATGCTTCGAAATCCGACGTTGCTGGCTGAGCTCCCAGGTACCCGGATACCTCCATTCTGTACCTTGCCTAAACAGGAGCCTGTCAACTGTTAATACGCAAGACATATTCACAGATCCAGCGATCCAGGTACTCTGTTTGTCTACCTGGTAGAACTCTGCTCACGTGTCCCCAGGGTTACAGGGACTAGTACCGGGTTTTACTTCCGGTATTCCCGGTACCAACGCAGCCATCACCAGGGTACTCTGTAGAAGAGCAGAGGCAGTGCCTGGTTTGTTGGCCTTGCTCTTATACATTTTCAAGTCTTCATCTCCGTGCATGGAGGAAAGTATGCATGGGAAGTTATAAGGACCATTGAAACTGGAAAAATATGTTTTCATGTAATAAATATCCCATTTCCATCCCCCCTTCTGCCAGGCCTTCCTACAGGATCTTCCTACCTCGGCCAAGGGAATTTTGACTTTCTCCGACTTCTGCCACTGCAAAACATTCAAACTCAAATTATAGGAAAAAAGAAACAATAATTCCTCCATCTCGGGGGAAATAGGGAAGAAGCGTGAACTCGTTAGGAATATACCTTGACCCTGTTTACCCTTGCTTTAATCCCATGCAAACCCAACAGTTGGTCTCATTCGGAAATGTTGATGTAGAGTGACAAGGACCCAAAAAGGAAGTGAAAGTTGACCTCAATCCATTTCCCATTTGTTGGATTCCGTAAACATTGGGACTTCCCTAATAAAAATTCTTTGGCATTCGCATTCCTTATTCACATAGACACCGTCAGCCGAGTGTCAACAGAGCCAGAGTGAAAAGGGAAGGGCACATTTCCCGCTTGCCGCCTACATTAGCAAATTATTCTTTTCGTGTTTCGTTAATATTTGCTTTCCTGCCTTGTCCATCACTTTTGTCCAGGAAGAGAAAGGAAAGTCCCTGGAGAAAGGAGATTTGTATCCCTGGAGAGAACTGGATAAGATAGGATTGAATTCCATTCAGGAGACGGGAGTAGTAAAATAAGGGACCATGAATGGACTTCTTTCCACAGCAGAGAAAACCGAGGCCTTTGTTCAACTTAGCAGGGAAGGGGTACTTACATAAGTGGAAGGGGGGGGGGCTGGAGTGGCGCTGGAATTGGTCTCCTAGAAATCATCCTATGATCTCCGATAAAATCTATTTTCATATTTCCTGTCTTGCATCATGGAGGGTTGTCATGGGCTGGAAAAATGCGAGATCGTTTCCTTTGCGCCTTCGTCGCATCCTCCTCCAGTGAAAGTCTCCAGCTTATAATCCTCCGAGTAACAGTGTACGACAATTGGGCCTGATTCCTTGGTCCTATTCAAAGCGTCGACCCTCGAGTGTTCCAAACTCCTTCCAAAAAAGATTCCCATTCCGACGTAATCCTTCCAATCTCTCCACTGGGTATTCTTGGGGTGGATAATACAAAAGTATAATGTCACCCTCCCGTCTCCTTTCTTTTCTCCAAATGTGCACTTTACATCGACGGAGGTCCCGCAGAATTCTACTTTCCCCATTAATTTTTCTTTTTTCTTTCGCAATTTTAAACAATTCTCAACTCGCCTGCCGAGAAGAAAGGATTAAGAAAGACATGAAAACGGATTCTGGAATTAAGAGTGAAGGAGGTTCAGTCTACCTTGGGACCGGATGGAATTATGACACGCACGCACATGGCCCTGCCATTGGGAACCCTCAGCCTAACTAACAACTCCTGTTGTTGGAAAAAGTGTCAAATGAAGAAAGAATCAATACGAGGGGC
>JAQIWD010000117.1:0-33971 GCA_034694825.1 Anurida granaria
ACGTAATCCAACCCAGGTATAAGCGACCGACCGACCCACCCACCAGTCGGCTTATATAATTTAAGTATGTCCCCTAACATGTTGATAATTAGTTTGGAACTATGGAATACAATAAAAATAAAGGAATTGATTCTAGATGTTGAGGGATTGACACGTAGAACTGAGTTTCGGCTCTTTAAGAGTAAATTAATTAAATAACAATTAGTATTGTGGCAAAGGAGGACGCACAGAAGAATCATCTTCCTTACACAATCTGGTACAAAGTTTGTTAATTATTAGCTTTTTACACTGTAGTTTAGAAAAACCTTACAACACTAACTGACTGAGAATTTCACTCTTCAAACGGATTGGAAAAAGGAAGTTAAATTATAAAGGGAGACTGACACTTTACTTCTAAAAGCTGGAGTACTTGGAAACTGGGAGGTGACGACCTGTAAACAGATAGGAAGGAATCACAGAAGCCATCGCCGTATCCCTTCACTTGCCAATTCCTTAATAACTTAGTTTCTGGCACCAGCGGGAACTTTCACCTTGCGTTCCGGAATAAACTTGACGTTATCGGGGAAGTATGTCTTTACGAAATTAACAATAAATGCGTAGATCTCATCCCGCTTGCTCTGCACTGCGGAATCTGGGAACCAGTCTTTCAGCTGCTTCTTGTTCGGCCCTGCTATATCCACGAACGGAGTATGGAAGAATGCCTCCATGTACTGGAGGACAAACGACCCACAATCAAACCCATTCTTTTGCAGCGGGACAGAAGGCTGATACCCGGGCATGTCCCTCCAGTGAAAGCGGCGAACGGCAGGGGCTTTACGCGCCTGGAATAAACAGTCAAACGGTAAAAATACGGCAAACAAAGAAGAATGGAGAATTCGCATTACTTTGTACTCAATCTCGAGGTACTCCCGTACTATCGTGTACACTTTGGACCGATTATCTGGGCCTAAAGAGTCAAAGATGACAATGCAGGGATGTTCTCGACCTGACTTGCTGTTTGAGGAGGCATCCACTGGGGCGGGACGAGTCGACTCGGAATCGGATGTGCGATCTCCCAACTCTTCAGTCTCCATATCACCTGAAATAAAATGACGTTCCTAGTAGAATTTGGTTAGGATTATAAAAGTATTAATTTAGACCGAATACCTTGTTCCTTACTGGGGTTTTCCATTGTCTCGTCAAGATCAGGATCTTCGTTTTCATCTAAAATGTAGAAAGCAGTTATTAATACTGGTGACACAATTATTATAATAAGATTAACACAGCTAAGACAACCAATAGTCCCCCTCACCTAATGCCGGCAGTTTTTCCCCGCTCCTCCCGTGCTGGATTATAACGTCCCTGTTTCTTGATACCTCCATGCCAGGAAAGCAGATAACAATTAAGTACCAATGAAAGCTGAAGAACAAAATACAAAAATTAAACATGGGAACTATAATGACAAAAGGTTTCCAGACACATTACTTTTCATTGACGGGGATAAAAAGGAAATCTTTCTTAAAAATGTCAACGGATTTCGTCCAGTTCTTGACTCGAGCATGTCGCTTTTCAGCAGCTGATAATGACGAGTCGTATTCAAATGAGTTATTAGCCCTTTGAACTTTTTTCTTCGGCTTGGTGGTCAGCCTTTTGAAAAAGAAGGTATTGAAGAAATGACACCTCTCATTGTCTTCAGGACTCAGTTGCTCAACGATATGACGTATCCAGAAGTCCATCACCTGATCATTAAGATACTCTTCATCGCTCAGACAGGGGATGTCGGTGTTGTTGATGGTTATGAAACCATTAGTGCCATTAGTCGCAACACCTTGCAGTGGTACGCAGGGGTAGTGAAACAGTCTAAAAAGAAAACAACAAACACCAATATTAAATTATACTGGGATTTTCGGATTATGAAGTCATCAGACACGAGGATTCTTACTTTCGTTCCTCTTGTGGGTGTACTAGATGTGAAGATCTAGTGTCACGTATTGCTGGAGATGCCAGGTAATCGCTCTCTTCAGGCATTGATACTCCCTGGTCAAAAATTCGGTTTTGGTAAATATAGTTAGGATAACGAGTTTCCACCGAAGGGGAATACTAATCTTAAAAATAAATACCTCGATGTCGCCGAGGCCCTTAGGCACAACATGATGATTTGTCCGATTTGTTCTGGGTGTATCCAGAATCCCATTGGATGAAAAAACTGGATTGTGTACGTTGAGATTAACTCGCACTTGTAGATTGACAGGCTCAGTGGTTTTACGTTGTACATGGACCATCGAAAACTCCAGCTCCCCTCCATCTGGAATGAACAGAAGATAATTTATAAATAACAACTCCAGGACCAGAACTAGACGCCGCCCTTTTTTGCGCACTAACCTGTTGTGACGGGCAAAAACAAGTAGAAAGGGTCTAAATTTTCAAGCGCCAGTGTTGGGTGAACCAAGACAACAGTACTAGCAGGAATTGTTAGAGAGCTCGTGTCTTCGGAAACTCTGCTCCTGTATCGGTTGGTGAACTTGAGGTCTGATTCAGCGTGTTTACGAACCATACTTTCCCACAGACGTGCATGCTGCTTGGCCCCGAATTTAAAGAATTGTGTCAGGGAGTAGGCGAGCTGAGTATTTCTCACTGGAAATATGACATCACGGATGGGTACTTTCAGCCTTTTCAACCCGGCTTTCCTTTGTCGGGATGTGGTAGTCCCAGATTCCAAGCAGATACTAATATCATTTTGAATCGGTTCACTGGAATAAAACCAAAAAACAACAATTATTAGTAACTCCCTGAAAAATTAAAGTCAAGACACAGGAAGACTTAAGAACCTGATCCTGAAGACTGGGGGCGGGGAGGAGGACTCTCCGGACATTCTTGTCAATTGACAATGTTTATTAAAATAATACTGAAAAGGTTAAGTGGGGAAGGGGACTGGTTAACTCGTAGTTAATCGATTCAGGAGTCTACTCTACAGTTTACGCTAAAAATCCATAAAGATTCAAAGATTAAAATGATGTAGATGATAAAGAAAGGGTTCAAAAAATGAAGTAAAGAACAAGAAGAGACAAGAAATGTAGGAGTAAAACCAACAGCCGCTCACACCCCGCTTTCCCTCCTTCCACTTCTGGGCATCCAAGAGACAGGTTCAAATTAGCGTCAATTATTGCAGTGCTCGGAATCGGAATTTTTAATCAGTTTCTACCAAAATTTTACTCGCAACAAACCAACTTTAAAATTTAATTATTTCTTTAATATTTATAAAATTAATGGAAGTACACGTATCAGTCCGGTTGTAGTAAGTTTGTTTTAATCGCTCAAGTAAAATCGGGGTATCTCTCACAAATTCCCGCCATTGCTATGTGGTGTAGCTGGTGTTGGGGCTATAACCTAACCGAACCCTTGCTATACCTAAAATTCATGTGGGAATTTGTGAGAGATACCCCGATTATAATTGAGCGTTTTAATCGAATCTAAACGCTACATTGCCAAATTAAATTAAAGGTTACATGCATAGGGAATCGTGGTTTATGTTAATTTGGAAGGCGGAGTTCAAAAAACTTAAAAAAGTATTCCAATTAATTTTGGATTCTGAATAAGGTCCATCTGTGCAAGGTTAGAATAGTTGGGTTGATGCGTATCTTCTTGTTGCGTTGAAAAGATTCTCCTCCTGTTGAATACTCTTTCATGGATGTCCAGTGAGTTCTGCGCTTCTCAACACACGTTACGGTATACTATTAAAGTACCTTAACAACTATTTATTAATCAATTATTACTCATTAATTAGATTTTCAAGGATTTGAGTATTTCATAACACCTGTCATTCAGCAAAAGATGCGTTCTCCATCAATCTTCAGCCTGACAAGTGAGGCCTTGGAGCTTCACTTTCACAATTCTGTACCAAAGTACACGTGACTAACCTAAGCCCGGGAATTTCTGCACGTGTCAAAAAGAGGGTTTATGAAAAGATTCACGCGGGAATGAACGGATTTTATGCACCAAAAGGTCGTAAGTGGCCTCACGGTTTTTAACATCAAAACGTTTAACATGCCAAGTGCCACTCCATGAACTTACCATTTCCCAGGTCAAGCTCTCGAAACTTTAAGCTGCACAAACGAAGTTCTGCAACCAGGATTTAAAAATCGAATTTCGACACGGGCCTTGAAAATCGGGATTTAAAAACAAGCCGAAATTGGACTCTAGCAAAAAACGGGATTTAGCATTAGTGTTTTACGGTTTTACCCATGGACTTCCAAACATTCCAAATTAAATACTAAAATCGATAATAAAAATTGGGATTCGAATCGAGTAGAGAGAATTGCCAGATTATTTGCCTTTCTATCATTACTTCTTTTAACCTTGATACTGGAGGAAGAAGTCTCGTGTCAAGTGGACTAGTCTTTGCATGCGCACAACGCACATGGCCACGCCAAACTCATAAACCCCAAATAGTAGATCTGTCCGTGGTTTACGAAACTTTCAACTGGTGGATGCATGATGCAATTGCAGAATTACGAGGCGTTGCATTTTCAAAATTTACTCTCTCGTTCTTACCTAGACCTGACACTACATCAATTATTCAAAAATATTTTAGACATGTATCTGTTAACACTCCAAGGCCGAAATTGGCGACATCTAGATGTGGGTTAGGTTTAGAAGGGCGACCTCTAAGTTGTGGCTGGTTTTAAACCTAACCCACAACTAGGTGTGGGGGTTTGAGGACGGGCAATGGCCGTTTACGGACTTGGAGTGTAACATATCCAATTACAAACAGTGAAAAAAGAAGGAAAAGTAACAAGGGGGATGTGCAGATTATCACAGTAAACAGTTGGTGAGCACGCTGCGAGCAGATCGATTAGGCACGAATTGCTTCTTGGAACTACTATGGAGCCGGTTTCCTGGAACAGTTCCACTCGTGGATAAAGATCCGTCAGTCCTTTCCTGAGATGCATAAAATAATGCAGGCATTCCGATAGTCCCAGCAGCAAGAATACAATTGACGGAATCCAACAGTAGTTCCAGGTTAATCGGACTTAGAATGAAAATCTTCTTTTCCTTCACATCGATTCCGCGGACAACTCCGTAACCAATGAACTCAATTGGAATTTCAGCGACCCCTTTCTCCAATCGGATCAAATGAAAATCGCCAGTCTTCACAGCAATACTTCCCACTGTCTCTTCCGGATACCGACAAAGCGCAACCAAGTTTCCGTTTATGATTTCCAGAACCTGAGGAAGGGAGAAGTTTGACGACTTGCATCCAAATGCCACTTGGTCCATTGAAAGCCTGGAAAAAATATGAAATAGAAATTGTTGTTGTATACCCCTTTCATATTCAATAACAGCTGGATTTAGTGACTTCTTACACTTGTGGTCGCGTTCCAAGTAGGTTTCCACCAATTTCACCAGCAAAGTATGAGACTATTGTGCTTTCTCGCAAGTCCTTGGGAGCCTTACCCCTAAAATAGAAGTTAAGAAAGCATTCAGTATGATTTATGATTGTATGCTCAAACTGCTCGGGTTCCGTCCGTCCTTACCATTGATTCGTACTCTTCTCTGATTTTTCATCGCTACAAGCAGACTCAAGTTCAAAAAACTTGTGATTGAGAGGAATGTTCTGAATTTCTTGCATTGGAGTCGCGGTTCTGGTTGGACTCGTAGTATGAGGATTTCTCGGGGAGTCTCCCCTGAAAGAGGAGACATTGCGTGACGTCAGAAGGAAGGGGAAGCATCGCTTGCGGTTGTTGATGCGAATTTGAATAACGGATTTTGGTTGGAATATCTTAATGCTTTCAACGGCCAAATACACTCCCAATCCTATCAAATGACATTGAAAATAAATTCATTAATTTTGCTCTTGGATAAAATTTTACCATTTGTTCCCTTACCACTGCAGAAGCCCATCGTGTTTAGGATTAAGTGTCGACCCCGTAACTCCTCGCTGGAATTAATAAATCGGGCGAGTTCCTTCATGCCATTCCGATAGGCATCCGGTTCATCCGATACATTCACTGTCCCAATATACACTGCTCTGTAAAGCAAATAACAAGTCATAAGAGTGAATAGTTTAACCTTCCAAGCTCCGTTAATAAATTACAGTTCGTCCTCTGACTTACTTCAATGGTTGATGCAAGTGTGTAAAGTTGGGTCCAAGAAAAGGATGATTCAGCTCACTGACAGAGAGGACGCCAGGTGGAGTGAGTTCAGTCTGTCCAGGATCCAAGTCAACGAATAATGTCGAACCGCCACCAAATTTTGATATAAACTGATTGCTGAGCCAACGACTAAACGTTGATTTCCCAACTCCCTTCCCTCCAAATGTAGCCACTGCAAGGTTATCCGTACTTCCGCCTGCACAGACAAAACGATTTTTATGAGATCACTGAAAATGAAGTTCAGGCAACTCAAAACTTACATAAAATAGACTTCAATGCTGCGTTCCATTCTGGAGGCACTTCCAGGGTGCGTTTGAGCTCTGCCCGATCCTTTGTTAGAAATCGAAATCCCAACTTGCAAATCAACGTGTTCATCCGGGGGACAGTGCTAATCTCAAATCCAAGCCCTTGGAGCTTAGGGCCAACAAGGGATGTCCCATCCGCGCAGTAAGTTCGAATACCTTCACACCATCGATTGTCGAATCCAATCATAGCAACCACAGCACCTTCCATATCCTTCAAATCATCCACTTCTACTTTCCTGTATAAGTCCTCGTCAATTCCTGCACCATATTCATTCTGCAGCTCTTGTAGAAAATCAGTCAGTTCCTTTTCACTCCTCATAGTCGTTTGTGTCACTGTCTGGACGGTGAGGAGACTAGAGTGACCTTTAGGGCTATATACTGGGACTGCTGGATGAGAGGACAGGAGCTCGAAGCCAAGGATCTCGACGGACCCTTTCAATACTAGAACCTCACATTTTCCGAGTAAGTGGAGTTTGGCGTGTGGAAGCAGTTCTACGAGCAGGCTCTTCTGGCCAAGTGGCCGATAGGAGATCCCTTCCTGGAAGTCCTTAAATTCCATCTTCTCTGTATACAGTGTCGTTGACGAATCTCTTGTTTCGACGTAACATCCACTTCTTTCCAACCTAGTGCAGTGAACAGACAAAGAAGAAAAAAACGGAGAATAATTTAACCTTTTAAGATGATAAACAATAATTTTGACTTCTATACTAGAGCACCCACCCACCCGTAGGCATAATTACAAAAAGCACCGGGTTCCGTATTTTGAGAAAATTGGGGCAGGGTGAGAGCGAATGGATAATATAACCATGGATGACCTGAGGTCACGGACAGGGCGATCCACGGTTGATGAGTAATTGGGAAAATACTATAAAACCTCGAATTTGCTCAATGACTATAAGGAGTGCCAACTTGATGAGGTCCAGTTGGCACTGCGTAAAGACCCTGTCTCGCCATGTTCAACTGTTCAACAAAATACTGGAAGTAAAAGCTTCGGCTAAATCGTGTGCCTTATTTGGTACTCCGGGGTATTTGCACGTTTCGCATTTTTTAAACAAATAAAATTAATTTCCTGCCCAACTAAATTCATTACGTTACTGGAGAATTGACGTGAGGAGTCAAATGAGGATTCTAAAAAATTAGGAACCTTTGCTTCAAAGCGTTGAGTGGAATTAATATTTTGAACTTCTATGACACAGAAATCATTGGAAAACTTTAACCGACGTTGCTAGAATGCTCAATGTTGGAGATGGAAATAAATAATTCCACATCCAATAGAACCTCTTCAGAATGGCTTGCCATTTGAAATTAAATGCAGGGTTACAAGGTGAATTTGACCCAATTTTAATCAAGTTACCATGGGTGGTATAGTCGTTAAAGTGAAACTCTGTTTTCCTGCTTTAGATCAAAGGCCTTTCCTAGTTTTCCCAAAGGGTTGAAGCATTGAAGCATATCCAATTAGAATATTCTAAAATAGAATTAATAATTATTTGAACATTACGTTGTGCGTTGCTAAATCTTCTATTGGGATTTAGGAAAATCTTGTAGAAATGACACAAGGGATTATTCGTACGATAAATCTTTTGAGGAAATAAATTAAGGTCGGACTTTAATCAACAGGTCAAAAATTATGGAGAACATGCCCGTTTTTAATTGGAATAATTTAATTACAGTTGCAACAATAATTTAGAATAGCAGCCATCGTCTAGATGTATGATCTGGAGGCTATTGGAGAAAATAAGTACTAAGCCAGTATAAATATGGATGAATTCCAATATCCCTACCAGTCACCGTTTATACCATACCCTAACATGGAATTTGTAAAGCTATTTCGTTCCAAATCCAAATCCCGCCAGCGTGGAATGACCCCTTTGACCTAGGTTCATCAATTGATCTGAAACCCAAGAGGAGGATTAAACTTCCAGACGAGTTGTTGAGGAGCTCCTTGACTTTTTGTCTCCACTGTCAGCGGAGAGTTTCCATCCTTCCGGTTACACTTGAAATCAACTTTGTAGAGGCCCGAGACGAAGAAAATGAGTGAAACGGAGTGTTGGAACGAGTTTCCGGGCGGAATCTAAAGAAACGTCATAATGATTACTAAAAAATTCAAACTATTGGATTGAATTTTCTTCTTCCCTAGCATAATACATCAGCATTAAAAAAAAAAAAGGATCAGCAAGAAAATCTATAAGAAAGGTAGGAACTCGGTGACTGCGGAGGAGTAAACCCAACCCTGGTTCATTGACTTCTGTGATCCCAGAAAGTGTCCTAACCTTATAGCTCGAATCGTGCAAACGTAGTTATCAACGGAAAATTGCACATGCCGACGAAACCATTGAGGATTACAACATGGAAAAAAAGTATTTTAGAGAAAACTGATACTCAAAAGAGAAAATCACTGAGGGACATGGATTAAATTCCCACGGTCATGGGTCTTACTTGAGGTATCTGAATGGCGTCATTTCCGATGACAGCTACTCTCGAGTCAAGACGATAGTTGCACCGCCCATTCAGATAATCTTGGTAGAATGCCAAGGACAGGCGAACATCTTGTAATTCTTCCCGCATGTGATTTTTCAAACATACGTCAACATTTATCATCTCCCCAGCCTCAAAATGCATCTCCTCCGTCTTGGCCAGCTCCCCATTGATTGTTATTTCTAAAGGAGAAAGTAAAGGGTTCTCTAAGAACGGACACAATCCATCTATAGCACTTATCTTACCCCATTCAATAGGTGACACGGCGGCTAATTGAACCATTTCAGGTGAAAGACGAATCCCTTCTAGCGTTGCTTTCCCGGAACAATCAGGCAGAATCCATTTCACATCAACATTCTTCACAATATGCTGGTAGCAGGCAACTTCCTCTTTCCCTACAAGAAGAACGAAAAGGGGAATCAATTGCAATTTGCAAAGCAAGTGTAGGGCCATGGCTCCAATCGTTTCAGCAGTTATCCTAAACCTGCTAACCTTTTTCAATATCTGCTACAGAGCATTTTTCCAAAGGAATAGGAATCCGGCATGTTTCCAATTTTTCCATCAGTATTTGCTTTGTACCCGCGTACTGTAACTCCATTTCATGTTGCGTTGCGTTACAAATGTCCAGCACCAGATAAAATTGAGATGGTCTAAAGGAATTAAGGAATATCCAAAGGAAAAACATCCACAATAAGAAAATTTTCACCTTTTCTTAAGTTGAATTAGAAGAATCAGAACTCACGATTCTCCAGGTAGCGTGTCCCATTTTGTAATGAAGAGAGCTGGGGCTACTTCAACATTTAGAGCGACGCCACAAGTCCTAAAGTGACCACTCTCTCTACCAGGGCCACCGGAATACTTCAGCTTCAACACCGCTTCGTAAGTCTGAAAATTGAATGATTTACTCATCATTTTGCCACACATTCGTTCAATTTTGAATTAATTCTGTTCCCTCGCGTTAATTTGCTGTGTACCTTGCTATAGTTGGAAACAGACAGTTTCGGAGTGACGGCAGAGAAAGAATTAAAGCTGCCTCCACTTTTGCCGCTTGACCTGTAGACGAAATGGTACAGTTATAAATTAAAAGAAATTGAGCAAGTACTGCAGATGTCGTACCTTGAAGCGGAAGATTCAGTCCGCTTTGCAGAAGACCTCAATCGCTCCGAAATGGCACCTAATCTTGACGGAAGTGAACTTGGGCCATCTACTGCGCTTGAGTTCCCAATAGGCATGGAAGAGGTGCTGCTAGTATCACAAGCTTGGAAATCGGGTTGACCAATGAAATCCCCTGCTCCGTAGATATACACTGTGAAGCTGGCAGAGGTTCCTGGTTGAATTGGAAGTTGGGACTGGAGGTTCTCATCACTCCAACTAAAAATCTCATTTATCCTCTTGTCAACTCGAGAGTCAATGGATATTTCCAAGTTTTCAATCGGTACTTTCCCCGTATTTGTCAAACTTATGGTGCATTCTTGACTTTCACCCATGAGCAACGAAACACTGGCACTCGTCACAATGGAATCAGAGAATGAACTGAAGAACTCTGACTTTGGTTTCGATGTCCCAACCTGAGAATTTTAAAAATGACCACCCACCGTTGTTCTCTACATTCTCTTATGTCAATGTAAGGTAAACTTCTATTAAAATTACCTCTAGGAAGGGCAGCGCTGCGACAACTTCAACATCAATATGAGGACACTTCATGGCACGAATATTCTTTAGTCGTATATTTGATTTTACTCCAAGTGTATAAGTGGAGTACCCTGAAAATAAAAATTTATTTTATACACGCACGCTTAACTATCAATTACAATATGAATTTTCGGACCCAGAATCCTCAGATTTCCAGGCCCAAGTGGAATTCCAGTCAGGGTGGCAGGGAAAGTAGACTCCGCCGGAATGGATATGACATTTGAATTGACATGGAAACTCACACCTTCGGTTATAAGACACTGAACCAAGAGACAAGAGTTTGATCCATCATGGAATAATATATGCGCGGGTTTGATTATGTTAACTTACAATGGAGCTTAGCTTCAGTTCAATTGGTAATGGATTCTCCAGAATAACGTTGACTTCACAAATTTCACCTTCCACCCAACAAAAATCTACAAAAATAACACTAATTAAATTCCACCTTTTCTGTGTCTCCAACGCAAGAAAATGTACGAAAGAAAAATACGAAACACCTACCAGCTTTACTATTATCTGGTAAATCCTTGTTTCGGTTTGTAACAAATGGAGTATACACAAAAGGGCTAATTTCCTCCGGTACACTCCTTACTTCGATTTTCTCAGGCCGTAAATGTGGTGTGGGCTGAACGAGTTTGAAAACTCTGAAATAAGGAAAACATGCTAACATTCACACCGGAATGAATCAACAACTGACAATTTTGGTAACTTGAGTCACTTTATCAAAGGAATGGTAGATAAATGGACCGGTGGAACAATCATTCCATTCTCCAGAGCAATCGGAGTTGGGACGCCTTCGCTGTCTTTGGACAACATTTCTAGCTGCATCGAAAACTCACCTCGTTCACCTGGACTCAACTGCGGAAGCAAATCATTTAGAATTTGGGATTAGTATTGATGAAATTAACAAAAATAATACTAAGTTTGAATTACGTGTGGGAGCATGGTATGGATGAGAAGCGTCATGTGTCGTGTGGCCAATGCATTAGACCCCTTCTTTTTCGCTGTCCCAACCAATTCCTGAAGCACCTGAATTTGTAGCCTCGCCCAACCGTAAAATCCAAATTTTGAAGGCTCGTTGGGATCAATTGACAAATTGTAGCCATCAAGCAGCTGGAGGAGGAGTGAATGACAAAGATTCCAGTTCGGTTGAGGATTGGACGGTGAGACGCAACGCATAGCAGCAACTCTCTTGAAAAACGCTGCTTTTCGGCGAAATCCTAATCTTCCATACATGTCAGAGAGGGCATTGAACCTTTGCATCTGGAATGAATATAATATTGCAATTTTACAAGTATCCGTCCAAGGATTGAATGCACTAATAACAATCAGTCAGTATATACACGTACTTTTTCTTCCTCTGTCAGTTGTAAACTGATGAAAACCGCGTTTTGTAGGAAATCTGCAGCCGGTAGGATTTGTTTTTGCTCAATCAAAACCATAGCCGCTTTAATACTTGCTTCAGTCTCAATTACCCCAGCTTGTCGATACTGAAATAAGAAGAAAATATTACAGGAATTCCAATCACTCAAACAAAATTGAAAGAGCAATGTATTACTTTTCCGTAATGTCCAACTGCCTCTTGATATTTTTCTTGTATTTCCCTGTGGGTTAAACAGCTTTTGATTGGGGCTTTGGCTCCCACTAATTCGACAGCGGGGTCTAAACCGGGTGGAAGTGAATTTGCAGAATTGGCTGCCAAATGTTTCATCTTGACTTGTTCCAACCCTTGGAGCGACGAATTTCGTTGTAGAGTGGGGGAACGGCGTAATTGAGGGTACAAAATTACCACTGACGCGGAGCAAACTCCTTCCAGTGCACCTGTTTTGGATGAGAAAACAACTTAACTTAAAAGTGGCACCGCATATAAAATATTTAGAAATAGACAACTTACCTCCCAACCAGAGCCAATCGTTGACCGATTTGAGAGTCTCAACAGCTGACTGATAGTGAGTAATGGCTTCCACCGGCAGTCCTGCCTGGAGGTTTAGGTCACCTACACAACACAGTAGTTGATTTTTAATCCGGTGCGAATATTAAAATGGAACTGTGACAGTGACCCCAAATCAAAAATGTAATTCCACTGTTACTTACCCAATTGTTTTTTCAATCTTCCGTCAGCTCTCTTTTTGTTATTCTTTGATTCTAAATCAAGACCCACAAAATCCTTCTTCTCAAACGGTGCACACAGGGCGGATAACAAGAGAGAACGATCCGCCTTCCTCAACCTGACGGAGAAATTATGGAATCAAATGAGGAAGTGCTAATTATTGCACCTGAAGTTGGACCGTCCATAAAACATGATTTCCTGTTACCCTAATTTGTCAACGCGTTTTGATTCCAGAACCCAAAAGAGAGCTTTGACGAATTCATCGATGTCCGCTTCTAAGCCTTGGCTCATGTCCATTGTCGGATAAAAAAGAGTCCTTGCCTTGAAGTTGCCTGGGGTGTGTAGAGGTTTGGAGTGACCGATGCTTGTTTTCTCTTGATTCTCCAAAGAGGCATACTGAATAGTACCAGTGACGGATTCGGACCTCGAGGCTGAATCTTCGCTTGTTGTGTCATCATGTGTTGAGGGCTCATCATGCGACATACCCATGGAATGAAGCGTGTCTGAACTGCAAGAAGGTCTCGGCGCTCCAACTCCTGCCTGAATCAGAATTGACCAAAATTGTGATCAAATCGAAGAGTTTTCTTTATGGTTACCAATGGTAACAATGGTAACTTACCATGCTGAGGTCAGAAGAGGCCATTGATGTAGAAGGTGAATCGGCATATTGAGGCTCCCCACTTCCACTATCCAGTCTTCCCCGGCTGAACACGTTGTGTTGACCATCTGAAGTATCCAGGGATGGACTCCCTTCGGAAGAATGTTGCTCCTCAAAGATTGTTCCATCGGAGTTCAGTCCAAAGAGTATGCAACGTGAGTCAAAGAGAGTCCAAGTATACTTGACCTTTAAGGACTCGTGAATTCTGCAGAGCTCGTTAAGTTCCTCCTGAGAATTGCACTGTCCTACTGAAATGAGGCCAAGCGCCTTTCGGTGAGTCTGGAAGTCTCCCCAGTCATTATTCTCAACTGGATAGCTGCGCAAGTACCGCAACCAAATAATTCTGGAGTTATTTTGAGGGTCTTGGATCTTGATTTGACTAACTCGTGAAATTCGATCAAAAGCACGATTAAACTGCTTTGTCCTCAGCTGGCGTCCTGGAAAAGAAATGAAATGTGTTAATCAACAATTTAAGCGCACTGGCCTCGGATTTAAAGAACATGCATATCTTACCTATATGCCGTACCACGACCAACAATGTCTGATGATCATGTGGGGTTTGCTGATAGTCGGGATATGACATAGTTTGTTCAGGAACAGTACCAGATAAAATGGCACTCACCGCTGACCTCATTGATTGAAATTGCGTTGGTTATGGATGCCGGGACCTAAAGGAATCAAAAGACACCGATTAACTTAAGTGATCCTTAGACTTCCTAGGCGAATTCAATGGTGTAGATGCCAGAATTGGAATCGGAAGTTCACATTAACCAATATAAGCTTAGGAGTAGGAGTTAGTTAGTAGAAGAAGTGGAAGAACGGAAACATCTAAATGATGAGACATGCAGCGACAATTACCAGCAAGTTGTGGCCGTACCTCAGCGCGTTGATAGAAAATCGTTGTTTCCGTTCTTCTTTGACTTGTTACGACAAGCAAAGCACACGACGCCAATTGGGGAAGACAATAAATTAATTAATTAAACTCAGCTGAAATTGTTGTGAGGTGTAGTTACGATTTCCCGGGATTTCTTGTGGGGTACGAAAGTGAGCGCCTCAGAAAACTTCAAATTGTGAAATCATTGAAAAGGACGCGTCCTTTTACAGTTTTCACGAAGAAATTGCATTTGGAAGTCAAAATCGACCTAATTAACCTCCGTTTTAGATAGTTTTAGGTTGCATTTATTTTTTACTCCTTTGTCATTACTGGAAATGAATAAAACCATCTTCTGTTTCTAATACTATGCCTTATTATGGGTTAGGATTTATTACTTTTGTGGCTGACGTCTTTCATGCCCTCCAGCAGGATTTCTCAACGTCCTTATGAATAAATGAATGTGGAATTTAACCTATCGTCACCACATCTGAAAAGGAATGAACGTTTAATTTCTAGTGACATCAGGCTCAGTCAGAAGAAGTTGACTTTGAAAAAGTGGGTAATGGTAACCATTTAATTAGCAAAAAAGGTATTGAGACCGGGCCAGGTATTGGTGGTGCATCCTAAACCCCTTTAATCCTCCTCGTATATTGTTTCCTTCCTAACAAAAGCTGCTTCTTAATAATGCTTCCGACGACCCATCCCAACAGGTCACATCTACGTCCCAACAACACCTTCAGATTAGTCAGTTACCTGGAATTTATATTTTTATCATACAGGTGTCCACCTGACACGCAATTAACCCATGAATGAATCCAAACCCCCATGAGCCACTGAACCTAACCTTCAAATCCTTTCCTTTCCCAATATAAGTCACTTGTGGAGGAGTAGGCGACACTTGTATTGTCTCTTACCTCCAGTACGCTTCCTCCAACCGACAACGACGTAACACGCTCCGTCCACATTTTTTAAGCCAAGGAATTGACATCCAGTGGGTCATCCACCACCATCACCATGTACTGTTCCAATATATTTCTGACGGTCGCTGCCATTTTCGTCGCCCTTTCCACCGCGTCTCCGTTCGGAACCGAAGAGAGGAACTTCCGAGGCTACACCGAATGTAAAAACCAAGATGACTGCCCACGCGGTTACTGCTGCACGCTTGGTAAGTTCCCGTAAACTTGCTTCGTTTTTAAGTTGGAGATGGTAAGCTGGAGATTACTTCATAAATGGAATTTTTAATGGGACAGGGATGCAGCGAAACAGCGTTCCGGCATGCATGCCGTTCGGACTGAAAGAAGACCCATGCATCCCTAGCAACCCGAAAGCCCGCCATTTTTCATTGTCGTACCCACATACTCGGGAGGCTGTAGAGGTCGAAAGTGCGTTCCTCCTCCTCTGCCCTTGCGACCGGAATTTTGCATGTGACCGGGACTCCAATTCCTGCCAGGACCCTGCGACCCTCAAGTACAAACCCCTTGACAAATCAGAAGCCCCCAATGACATCTGAACTCTGCTGGAGTCACGTTTTTAATGTTTACTTGTTGCGTATATTTCATTCGCACATTATTAGGCTAATTGCTAAATCCTCTTAAATTTGATTCCTTTGTGTTCCTACTCTTGACATTATTCTGGAGGATCCTGTTCTTAATTTATTCCTTAGACAAGAACTTAAAACTCATGGAAGTAATTGATTCATAATTATTTTGTACAATATTATTTTCAACGGAGGTTACAAAGGATGCAAATGAAGGTATAACAGGTTACTTGAATGAACAACGCGAACAATAAACATTTCAATAATAAAATGTACAAATGATTGCATATTATCAAACTTATAAATAAATTCATTTCCTAGTCATTCAAGGATCGGATCGGAATTAATAAAAATCAATAGGAATCGGAAAGAACGCTCAAAACGCTTCCCACTTTTCTCAAAGTGGAGGAAACGTCTGAAGTGTAGAATTCAATTAATTAAATAACGAAAACAAAGTCCTCTGTGTACGTACGTTGTACTATGTCATCTCGTTCCAGAACCGCTTTCAATATAATTCCAAGACGAAATTTCTAATCTAAAAATTCCTTAACATAATTGCATGGGTTGAAGTCTTTGTTCATTTCAATTATGGTGGTTCAACCTTCAAGTCTCCCCCGCCTGCGTCATCGGAAGGGAAGGAGGCATGCGCGTTACCGTTTTGGGGGATTTCAGGAAAATGGGAAAACTGGACTCTCAAACGTATTTCAGCTCCATCATCCTTCTCATACTTCCATTCTGTATAAATTAATTTCTAATTAACCGTCAAAGACACTTCCGAGATGAGTATTCGAGTCTCATCACCACGCACGTTAAGACAACCAATCAAAAATCACAATGAGCCCAGAAAGGATAACCCCAAGTACATTCATCCATCACAACATGGTAATTAGAGCGACAGCGTCGTTAGAGAAATGGAAACACATGGAGATTAATCCACTTAGGAAATGTGACACAATAATACTGGGAAACGGAAACATTGGCACTCCGCAAGTAAGCTAACTTAAGTGGCGTCATTAATTGAATACTAAATTAGAATTCACAATAGGCAAGCTATGAATTTCAAATTGGATGGATCGAAATACTGTAAACTGTGGGCAACAACATAGGAAAGATGGACAACTTGGTTGACACGGACGTTTGGAGAGAAGGACAGGTACAGGAGAGTCCTTCAGTTGATAGAAAATACAGTTGGAGGAGTTGATGGGAAGCGAGCGGAGGTGGTTGTCAGGGGCGGGGCGGGACCGTTCATCTGTCATACGACGCTCTCTTCTTCGAGATTCTTTGAGAGTTTCTTGGACTGATGAGAATTGCGATGGGAATGGTGATGATCGGAGCCACCATTGCTGGAATTGTTAATATTCTTATTACTACTACTGTGATTACTGCCACTCTTCTGTGTCTGTGGTGTTACGTTGTTGGCACTATTGGTATGAGAACTAGGGAAAGATGTGGATGTGATGGGGAGGTGGGGCGAGTTTCCGTTTGGCATTGTTTGTCCACCTTGGCTGTAGCCATACTGACTCTGGTGGGAGTCACTAGGACTCAATTGACTAACTTGTTGGGCACAATTCCGCTTCTCTACCCATATTGCATATTCAGCCTGGGCCAGGAGTTTCTCCACGTGCTCGAGCTGCTCTTTATGAGATAGGAGCCGCTGGAGTCCAGTGGATTGAGTATTGCTATCCAGTGACTCCGTCCTGGACAAGATGTGTTCTGTTTGGTTCAGGAGGTGCTCGACTCGGCCCACCACGGACGTGTTTGGGGTGGGGGGTATGTAGACTGGCGTGGTACCTGGATGGTAAATGGCAGGGGAGGTAGTGATGGAGGGATTTGATGGCGAGGTAGGCGTCCGGTCGTATAGTGGAGTTGACGTTGGGGTCCGCTGTTTATTTGGCATTGGAAGGAGCGGTAGCCTTCGGACGTCGTCTATTGAATTCCTTCCGTACTCCCTAATAAGCAAACATCACGTGGTTAGAATTGTAAGGTTCAGAATGAAATGTAGTGAGGGACTCATTACCTCGTATACACAACGTCAGGAACCTCAGCCCGTCCAGACTTTGAATGAATGTCTGACACGATCCCGGAATCTGGCGTAACGTCGTGACTTGACTCGCTGGAGCAGTATGGCGGTGGGTTAAGAATACCAGGGACATGGTTAGAGCCTAGTTGAAGGACAAAGTTTCGCCCTCCGTGGCTGCTCGTAGGGGTAACCATGGTAGAATTAGGAGCCGTCGCAGCCCCATACCTCATCCTGTCTATTGTTCTTGCAAGTTCTGCTCTCGTCAGACTCACATTCCCATTCGAATGGTGAAGATTTTGGGGGTGAAGGTTAAAATGTGATGGACGATTCCCCATGCCCCCATTTAGGTTAGAAATTGAACCAATTTGCTCAATTGTCTGAGCCAATGATGGCCCCATTCCATCTGAAATTGTAAATGAAAGGTTAAACTTGTTTAAATTCTCCAAGAGAAATAATACGTCGTAGTTCAACGTTACCTGTGGATTGGGGGATGTGATTCCGAGGTCGCGACGTGTCATAGATGGAATCAATTGTTTTGGTCAAGTCTCTTGAAATAGAATAAACGTAGTCTCTTGGAGCTGATAGGAGGACGCGGTCCGAACCACTCGAGCCCCCCGATGACCCTGCATTAGCCATGGACGCGACTTTGACGCTTTCGAGACTTGCGTAAATGTTACTCGTTTCATCCCTTGAGCTGTGACCTCCGGTACAGAGGAGAGGATTATCGTGTTGATGATTCAGATTTACTTCACGTGAGACGGCGGGTGTACCGAATACGACTTTAGTGACAAGTAAACTGGCCGGCGCGGGTTCTGGGAGTCGAAGTCCCTGAGGAAATCCATCCATAGGAGTTCCAGGCATTGAATGGGACGGTCCATTCCCAAGTCTCAGTGGCAATCCTCGCCCAACGCTTGAACGATATTCTCCAACCCTCTCGCCTGCAATTTTACAAACGCACCATTTAGAACTGCGTGTAAGAGGTTGGACGCCTTAAGAAATTCCTTACCTGGAAGAGCTCTTTCTCCAAAAACTTTCCCCCTGAGGGAAGAGCGATTCTCAGTACTTCCGAGCATTACCACATCCGCTCTTGTATTTGAGCTGGAAAATGGAAAATCCAAACATCAAGTTCCGTCCAACCAGCTCACCGAATCATCAAAATATCATAATGTTGAACGGTCTTACTTATACGTAGGGATGCACCGTTGTACGGCAGTGTTGGATGAAACCATTGTTGGAAAAATGTCGGCGTTGATGAGGTTTCCATTACCCATCTTATTGGCTGGACCTCTCGCAAGTCTACCCAGCAAAATTCTTAATTATAAACAGGAACTTATCGCCCAAGTTTTCCAAAATTCGCATTACCTTAGAAATCGTATGTCAGAGGACGAGACAGTTACAAGAAGAAGGAGAATGACTACTGCTAACTCCAAAATCCTTGCGCATAAGCTGAGGACCCAGCCTGCCCATGTCGAGCACTCGTTTCCTCCATTCTAAAAAATTAACAAATTCCAGGTTAAAAAATTGGCCAAAAATTGGGACTTGCGTAGAAGGGTCACTTACCATGGAGACTGAAATAATAACTATGGTACAGAGACTTAGAACGAGGAGAGCCGCACCGAACATTGCTCTCGCCTGGAGACATCCCCACTTGGCCACAAAGATTCTCTTCTTGAGTCCAGAAGACATGTTGTTGTTCCCATTCCCGAAACCCATGGTGGGTCCACATTGTGATGAGCCATGTGGGCCGGACGAGTAGGTATTGGAGTTCCCATTAGAAATCCCACTTCCACGCTCACTTCCAAGCCTCGAGTAGAAGAACTTGAATCGGAAGAGGTAGGCGAGAGCGACAGCGGCCAAAACGACATGACCCACGATCCATGCCGCCTGTGACAAGACCCCACTGCTCGGCCTGTACAAAGTGGCTCCAAGGGAGAGGGAAAGTGGTGGGAGGAGAGCCACGAGGGATAAAATAACAATCATCTGAACGGATATCGCGTATAGAGACGATGACCGGATGAGGGGGAATGGGAATCGGGCAAGTCGGAGGGCGACGAGGATGGCGACCGTGAAGAGAGCTGACGGGAGTGTGGAAGCGATGGGTAGCCAATCGGGGCGTGGGTCCGGTCCATGGGGGCAGTACCATCCGGAAAGGAGGATAAGGGCACGCGACGCTGCAGTCGTCAATAGGAGAAGAAGGATTATGAAGAATGGTAAAAAATCTGAAAAGAAAAATAATCATTGGGATTTTAACTTATTTTGAAAGTAAATTCCACCTCGCACCGTGCGGTCGTGCGTGTCGTGTCCTGACCACTTTTGCCAAATTGCCAATAGGAGTGGATTACTGGGACTTTGATTACCTTTGAGACCAAAGTGTAGAGAGTACAAGACGACCAGGGCAAATACAAAGCAGAATACGCTTGTAATCGAGAAGAGGATGCCCATCAGTTTGCACTGATGTCGCCAAGCCTCACAGAGAGCGTCACAGATGCTGGCCTTCATACCTGCAATACCCCAAAACAAGATATTGAACATTTGGGCATCCCGTAAAGTGCTGGTGGTAGCATAAATTTTGTGCGTTTCCCCCATTCCGCAATCAGAGCGCTTTTAACACTCATTCATCCTTCCAGTCATGCAAGGAGCTCCAGAAGCACCGCGCCGCGTTCCCCATCTCCGGAAAAACTCAATTCCAGGAGCACGGATCTTTTGTAAATCTCTATTCCCTACCCTCCATTAGTATTCGGAAACTGGGGACTTTGGGGGAAGAGTCACGCACAAACACATGTCATGAATTCAATTCATCCCTACCAGTTTCGTCACGAGTTTCGGAATCGGTTTGTCCATTCTCTCCAACTTCCTTCCCGAGTCCACGCTTCCCCTGAGCTTCCCCTCCATTTGATCCCATCTTGTAGGAATTTTCATTCATTCCAGTCTCCTCGTCCCCGTATAAATTCATGCCGTCCCTCCGATTTTCCTGGAAATGGGATTTGGGACGCTGGGTCCCAGGATTGTTGGAATGACCCGTGCCCGAGTCTCTCTCCCCACCCCGGTCATCCTCCGTAATGGTGGAGCGTGAAGTGGCGAGGTTACTCGGATTTGAGAGCGTATGTTTCGGGATGGCGATATTGTTTGTCATCTGATCCATATTGTACATTGTGGGGGAAATACCTCTGGAGACGGAGGAGCTTACTGGAGAGGGGACGAATACTGCTGGATTTTTGGGATTATGCTGGTGGAGGAGCGGTCCATTCCCATTCGGCGGATTACCCGGTGGACCACTCTGGCCATGGCCTGATGGTGGGTTGAAGTTATTCGAGTTCCCGTAGACTCGATTGTTATTTGTATCACCAGTGTAGTTTCCTTCCGGTATTAGATCTATAAAAAAAAAAGAAACATCCCCGGCATTAGACCCGCCACTGAACGGAGCTAGGAGAGCTAGGAGAGTCGCTTTGGGAAGGAGATTGGGAATGGGTCGGTCGGGTGGCTCCCACTAATAAATCCTCTCGGAAAAACTCATTTCCTTTCAAATATCCAGCTACTGCTCGGATTGGATTTCCTGGAGTATTAGAAATTCCGTAGTTAAAGATTCAATGCGGGCGGAGACATTACCGTTAGCCGAGCCGTATCTTTCTCGGCCCGATGAAATAAAAAAGTGTTATTTATTCTCCTGTTTTTATTTGAAATTCATGGAGGAGGGGAGGAGGGCCCGGAGTAATTGGCAGAGGGCTGGAATGGTGAGAAACAAATTCAATTGACTATTACCATGAAGATCAGGGAGCGTGGGCTCCCATTGGGGAATTCTGCCGGAAGATCCTGCTAAAATACGAGTGACAGCAGGGTTCGAAAGAATGGGATTGAAGTCGAAGGGATCTCCAGGAGCGGCTGGAGTTATTCCAAGAAGGGGATGAGACTCCGAGTCTGTCACACTGCTCCCAACCACCTCAGATCCTGAGCTCACTTTTGAAAAAACGGCGCTCACGTCCTTCTCCAACGGTTTCGACACGGTCTGCCCACTTGAACCAACCCCATGACCACCACCACTACCGCCCTCTCGACCTCCGTCATTATTTGACTCTCCATCCCTCCGTCCTCCACTGGGGTCTCGAGAGCTCTTGTCTTCTGTCCCATCATGGCGATGATGAGGGCTTGGTCGCTGGTTTGGCGATGGTGGGGACGACGGGTTTTGAAATGGTCTTGGCGGTGCTTGGGTGGATAGATGCGGTGGGTTTATTATCAACGGTGGAGGTGGACGCCGCCCGCCAAATGCTTCACCACCGCGTGACATCCGAAGAAATCCTTCATCTGAAAATACAGAAAAACAGTCGAAATTAGCATCGTGTTGTTCAACGTTGAGTCTCCTGGTGACACGAAGCAGTTGGATTCTTTCAATTCCCTTCCTGTTTTCTAGCGGAATAAAGAAAGAGTTGCAAATGGAATCTGGAATCGTTCTTTTCCAATCCAATGGAGTGAAGGGATCATCACACTGGAGAAGAACAAGATGGACAAATCCTTCCAACGACTCCAGATGATCCCATTCACACTGCGTTAAGTTTTCCGTTCCTAGTGGTGGTGGGACCCTGATCTCCATAACGGAATTTAAATGACAGGACTCATGCTCATAAATGGATTATTCCAGGAAATGAAAATCCTGGAGAACTGAAAGTCACAGAAGCGCCCCACTGGGAGGAACAGGTTGTCCCTCCACTTCTATACTTTACAATCGGTTCCCTTTTTCGATGAGGTGACCCGATTACTTGGGAACTGCAAAAATAAAGGGCCCGGGGAAGCCCAATTGCCATTTTTCTCCGGCCTTCCCCTCCTGAATGGAGTGAGTGTAAGGAAAAATCTATTATGGAGTCGGGGAGTTCCATTGAGGTGTCATGTCATGATTTATAGAAATGATACCCGGAGCGAGATTCCTTTCCAAGATATCGAAATGGGATATCTGGAATGATTTGGATTCGTAGTCTCCGTGGATTGGGAGGGGAAAACGATTCCCATTTCTTAGGGAGTGAGGAAGATACAATGGTTTGGAAAGGGAAATCAGGAAAGTCCTATTTTCCCAATTCCAGGAAGGCTGGAAGCCCCTAGACAGGAGAACAAGAGGAGAAAGACATGAATGCCAAAATATCGAGGAAGAAAACAATTCAGACGACGAACCATCAATTTCCATTTCACACTTTAGCTTTCTAATATTCCCAACCTCCTTCTAACGCCCTTTACATGGCCATTTCCCTAACAAAGTTTTCACCTCCTTTCTCCCATACTTTCACTTCCTCCATCATCCCAGCGTTCCTTAACCGATTTCAGAACTAAAAACTAAAAGGACGCCACACCACCTTGGTTGGTGGTGTCTGTCATGACCACCATGGGAGCGGCGGTCTAACCGTAACAAAAATCCAAGGAATCCAAGGCCCTGCGTGCGTCTCAAGGGACACGCCAACAAGAGCTTGGTATGCGGGGTGACTCCGGATCATGGAGAAGACAATAGAATTTGGAAACACAATACAGAGCCCAGAGCCCAAAGGATTCTTGGGGAAGAAATAAGATTTCAATCTCGAGATAAAACAAGTCTCGATTTTTTTCCCCTTTCTGATTCCAGGCCCAGACGATGAGAGCTGGGGGTTAAGCGCCAGCGTGTAGGTATGAGCATACTTTTTGGAATTACCTCGGAATTCACAAGAAAAGACGCTTGGAGTATAGTGAAGGAAGGTGAAGATAATTTTGGCAAAGAACTTAGGGATGAGCAGCGCGTGTGAGAGAAGTGATGGGAAAATCTGGGAAGAGCGTGGCAAATGGACAGGACAGCCAGCTAGCTAGCAGGTTAAGGTCGACGCTACAATTGATACAAGCATAAAAAATTGAAACGCGTGTCTCCCGGGTCTATTTATCACTTTTATGGATTTGAGATGAAAAATCTATTTTATACCATTACATGGATTGCATTAAAAGTTATGGAAAATGGAGGAAGGGGAAGAAAAGGAAGGGATAAAACCCGGGTAAAAAGGGTTTCCAGGAACTCTACAACTCCCAATCCCGACCCGACATGCATCGCATCGGGTTCAACATTTGACGTTTTGAAGGTCCATATTTTACACTTTTGAAATCCAAGCCCCATGTGCAGTCGACAAGGGCGAGAGAGTCCTTTCATGTGGCAGAAATGAAGGGACCAGTGCCGGGTTTCCTTAGACGGGAAGGGTCTGTGTGGGGGAAGAGCCTTCCCACCCCTTGGGGAGGGGGAGGAGGGCCCTGGCCCTGGCCATACGGTACTGGTCGCTTTGGCTACATTCTTGGTAACCTAAAGTTGGACAATGTTGGAGAAGGTCGATTGTTTGGTAGTTTTGAAGTGGTGGCCCTTCCTTGTCTCACACGCGTTTAACTTGTACAAACAAAAAGGACCTCCAGTCGATATTTCAGGGCCTTAATTCCCAGGTACAAGGGAACGAGGGAAAACAAAGGGCGAGGGTGTATGGAAGAAAATATTTTTCATCTGCTGCGTACTTGCACGGTGGCGGTGGTGGAGGCCGTGGTAACCGTAACCAAAAACTTTGTTCTCCCCATAAAACACTTTTTCCGGTAGCCAAAACTCATTAGAAGGATTCTATGGGAAGTGGTTCTGGAAGGGCAGAGGGCTGGAAGAGTTCCTGGCGTCCATTGACTGAGAACCCGGAAGCCGAGAAAGTACTTGGAGCCTATTGCATTTAGATGCCATTTCCAGAGAAAGTCATGAATCTTCACTTAAAGAGCTTCCAGAGCCGCCACCACGGCCGCCGCTGCCTTATATGTGGGGTAGGAGCGATGGAATATAAGTGGGGAGGTATAGTCCAGAGGTCCATGGGATGCTGGACAAGTTAGTAGGTAAGTCATAATAAATTCAGACGGAAGTAATCTTGAGTATTTCAGAGATATATCAGGCAGGAGTAGTCGGCCATTAGACGACCTCCACTCTCAGACCTCATTTCTAAAACATGGTTCTTCCTTTTGAAGGAAGTCACTCCGTCCTTCTTCGTCTTGGTTCGAATATGCCAAAGCTTCTTCTTCTACAAAGATCACTTTTTGATCTCTTTCAACTCCACTCAAAAAGACTTTCAAATGAACGAATGGACGGAGCTGGAAAAAACTCTTACTTTCAAACCCTCCTTCAGCTTCCCAGTTTGGTCGACAAGAAGTGAATCCCGGTCCAACTTTTTTTTCGCCTGATGAAGCAACTTTTCTTTCTAGGGCTCACTTTTGCTCAACTGAAAATCATGGTTGGGTTGAATTGTGGAATTATCGACGGGGAAGGGATTCTCCATTAAAAGTTCTGGAACATTGTGAAGGGAGGAGGGTGGACATAGTCTGGATTCTGAAAGCACTGGACATTAGAGTCGCCTGACATTACAAAAGTTTTTGGGTGAAAATACTAATCAGGAAGACCTAAAACGAGGACGAGATTTTCATTATTCCTAATGCGAAGATCTGAATACCGAGACAAAGTTTGGAGTGAGATTGGTGGTGGTGGGAGGATGACGACATTGACGACAAGGCGACATCCGACAATAACCCTTTGAAACTTTTTGAATTCGGACTTGCCACTCTCAGTTTTGATAGAGTAAGGACTCATTCACCCAGGATTACAACAATGGAGGAAGCGATTAGGAGTTAGAGAAGCAAAGACCATCAGCAGTGCGGGAATTGAACAAAGACAGACGATCTCATTCAACATTTCCGAGCAGCTTCAAACCCATCGACGAGTAATTTATGTCCCACTTATTCACACAAATGTATCTCGTTATATCTCACTTTGAAACGAGTTACATTGTCATCACACCACCATCAGGACACTCTCCAGCACCACCCTCCCCACTCCAGTCCCAACGAATCCTTTCCAGGACACTCGCTTTCAGTTTTCCAATTCATTAACTTTGTCACCCGGGCAGTGGAGGACTCAACTGGAATTGGTTCCGACTACTCCTGGGACTTCACATTTTCCGATTAAGATTTAAGGGTTGAGCGAAGCGGGGAATGGACGGAACTCCTCCGGGACGAACCCATCATGATGGGATCTTGATACCCAAACCCCTCTACCAGAATAATTTTCTCATTGACATTAATCCGTTGGAATAAAAAATCAATTGGAGCTGGAAGGGGGTTGTCCATTTTCACAGCTCAATTACTATGGCTCTTCTGTCGGCGGAAGTGGACGTGGGATGAAGGATTTGATTTCCTTGAGTGGCGTCTAATAATACGGGACGGGAGGAGGAAGTGGACCAAAGGACTTTATCAAAAACTCCTTCCAGGATCCAGGCCCTTCTGACAGGACAGCACTGGAGCTGGGCTCAACGACAGCCGAAACGCGAGACAACAATAAGACCAAGTAATTCCTATAACCAGAATATGACAACGTTATTTACTTTTTGGTCCACCGTAGGACTATACCGTACCGTCCATTCAACCAACTTTTCCCAAACAACAAACTTAAACTTTGTGTTTACTCAAGGCTCTCTGCTGTCCCTGCAACGACGCTTCTTGGAGGAAGTGGCAAGAAGGGTGGCAGAGGATGCTTGGAAATTTCGTTCTTGGGATGTTCTGCAAACACCTGAACATGGAATAAAGGGTCACAACATCAACAGTCTCCCAAAGTTTTCCCAGCTTGGAAACCACGGGCGCACCGTCACCCACCACCGCTCCTGCTCCTGATTCAAGGCTTCAATCGAGCAGTGTCGAGGCATAGAAAAAACGAACCGGTTTTTTGGTTATTCCTCCAGCATTTCGCCCAGCCTCATCTCAAATCTCCTGCCCAAGTCCCTGGGGGTGAAATCAGGAAATAAATAATGCCTCCGCTCGAACCGAAGTGGGTAGATCCAGAAAGGCTTAGGCTAATGCTCAGAGTCAGACAATCAATTCGGACGGAATGAGAATGGAACTAAGGGTCTCTTCTGGTCCTCATCCGCCGACTAACCCCCTCCCCCTTCATCTATTACATTACACCACCCGTCCAGGGGGATTCCATTCATCCCATCTTCCATGATACGGACAGTGAGCATACGAAACGATCTAGAGGAAGACAAAAGAATGAACTATGGGGGCTAAGGTTAAATTACATTCAAAGTGCCTCTTGTTCCTGGATCTCAAGCTGAAAAACGGACATAAATAATCCACTCTTGAATGGGAAGGAAGGAAGGGAGAATCTAATCAAAGGGAACCAGCTAACCCGTAAAGAGGGATGGAGATGTCATTATCTCCAAGGGCAGAGACGAGTCCGGGATGTCTTCATTGTCTCCTGTCCTCCTGCCATCCAGCACTGTCAATGGGGAGATGGAGAGGTCAAGGGATGGTTCGGCTGGAGATGGTGACAGGCTGAGGGAAGCTGGACGACTGAAGGGAATGTCAAAATAGGAATTTCCCCCACGAGCATCCAGTCCCTGGAGTCCCATCTGCCCTGACACTAAAAGACCCGGGAAGCGGAGATGGATTGGGGCTGATGACTGGATTTCAAACAAGGACGACGCTTCCAGCTCCAGAGTCAACATCAACGGAGAGACGGGAAGGGGACAGGAACAAGATGGAAAGGGTTGGAGGAAGACAATGGAAGGGAATCTCTTAATTTTTCCGCATCTTCCCTGATTATACGACGGAGAGAAGCGGGAGAAGCGTCTCTTGAAAGCTCCCTCCAGGTTCCAGCCACCAGAACCCGACTATTTACCCCGAAAAAACTTTCTGGCAACCGAAAGCCTTCATTTCTCGCCTTAGTTCACATCATTTCTAATCTCCATATCTCAGAATAATTCTCCTGTGTCGGGACATTTGCATTCACTCACTGAACTCTAGGATTCCGGCGAAAGCGAGCGAGCGAGCGGTGGTCCTCACAAGAACCCGCCGAGGTCTCCAAAGAACATGGCCAAGTTAAATTAGTAAGAACAAGGCAGGTCGAGGCAGAATGGTGGTGGAAGGGGGGGGGGGAAGAAATAAAACCGTAAGACGTTGGGAAATCAAATTTGGCACTTTCCAGCGCTGGTGCTGGAGAGGGTGAGGGGATCTTTAGTTTGCTAGAATGCCTCCTCCCTAAAGACGCATAAACAGAACCAAATAATTTTATAGGGGGCAGGGAAGGAGGGCCTTATCATTGGGTCCATTAGACACTTTCCCTGCCAAGGGTTTATGATTATTACCTTTGAAGAGATCCTCGACATCTGCTACGGGGGGACTCGAGTCACCTTGGACCCTTGTCCCAGCATCCAGGAATCCGAGGAGGATCCCACTTAAGAGAAGTGAGCGGAGATGATAGGTCCGGATGAAGAGTGTCCTCGGCCGTCCTTTGGAATTGTTGGAATGATGGCGGCGGTTCCCCAGCGCCCACTCCATTCCCCACCACTTACTTCTGATCCTCAATCTGAAAGAGACAGGAAAGATCGTCGAATTAGAAACATTTTCATCCAACATTCAACAATTTCAGATCATCACACCGGCCGAGCATCGTCCGACACCAAGAATCCACAGCAGCGTATTATGCCCATTTCCGAAGCAATTATCCTCCTTTGCCAAAATCACCCCCACAATAGAACCTATCCAAACAATGGGAAAGGAAATTTGCACATTTCCTTCCCGAATGCTCAAACCCAACCTTCCTCACGCCCAAAATTTTAAATTAGATTCCATGGGATGGTGGTAGGAACACATAGGGAGACAATGGGAATCCCAAACCACCTAAAGTTACGGAGGAAGTTCGTGATGATGCTTTGCCCAATCTCCGGCGGCAAGCATACCGTCCTCGTCGGTCGTCGTCACTGAACCAAAGATATTTGGGCAGAGGGACTTGGAAACAAAAACGGAACCCATGCGAGGTAAAATGTAGCCGAGGTCGGAATGCAAATCTTGCAAGGAGCTTGCAAACCCTGAATGTCCTACTGAGAGGGAGGATTTTGGCATTTATTCGCACAATTGGTCATGTTGGTCACGGTGGGTGCCGCCGTGCTCAGCCATTATATTTACGCTTCCGAACGAACACGTCGTTTAATCCTGGAAGATCTTTGGGTTTTATTGAGGGCCGGAATCTGTATTCCCCTCTCCTGAATAATTAAAACTTGTGGGACATGCAAACTAGGAGGACTCCAGGAATAAATGGCGAAGGAGGAGCCCCATCTCTCCATGTCGCCATTTTAAGGCCATTCTAGCTAGGTCCATGTCCATGACCATCCATGGATCCGGGACACAGTAGGGGAGAGGAAAGTCGCTTGTAAATTGGAACTACAAAGTTCCCACATTCCCACCAACTACCCACGTTCCCACACTTTGCTCAACGACACAAACCTAGGAGAGGCTGAAGAACTCTTGTAATTATTTGTTCTCCAGGAGTCTATCGTCGATTCGGTCCGTAGAAACCTGGAATCCCGGGTTGTTCCCGGGGCTTATGGGGGGCTTTATCTTCTTGGATGAATTACTCATTGGACAGTTTCACAGATGAAATCACTAAATACCTCGGAGACTTCCCCGACTACGAATTCCGCAATGTCGTGTCAATCTGCGAGGAATCCTTCCTTCCAGCACATCCTGGATTCACCACCACCACCACCACCACCACATTCCCCACGAAATAACCGACGGAGAGCCCGGATCTCTTCTACCATCAAACAAAACCCATTCAACCCAAACAACAAACTTTCAACACATTTTTCACACCGATAAAATTTCAGGACCCGTTCAAGACGGGGAAAAAAGAAAAGCATGGGGTTAAGTTCTTAATCTCGGGTCCTTCCTTAAGAGGACGGAAATCTAAGACGACTGGAATGAGTCGTGGGATGGGGAGCATGGAAGTAAGAATACCCGGAGGATACTTACGTACAGAAAATGTACAGGATGAATTACCATCCCCCTTGTCCATGGCACATTAGAAACAGAAGACAAAAACCAGAGGGATCCCGTAAAAATAATACATGTGCCGAAGGCCTTTGCCCTGGAAGTCCCAGATTCTTCTAATAACAGAAAAAAATCCACTGGATCCCGGGAAGCTGGAAGAGTGATCTTAACTTTTGCCATCCATCCATAACGCTACCCCAACTTCAACCACATTCCTTTCCTCCATATCCCCCATCTTAAGTGCTTCAGAAAATTTATCTTGGGCCCTTAAAGAACAATCAGGGGAGCCCAGGTCGAGTCTTTTAAAAAAAAACCTTCGCAGACTTCCCAATCCCAGCTCCTTCCACTCAATTTTCCCAAGCCCAATCTTCAACCGAGAGAAAAAACTGGATGATTTCCGTTAATAAAATCGCCGAATCCCAATTTTTTTTAAATAGCGGGAGCCTACTGAATAAGGCTGGTTGGATGATCGTAATTTTGGTGGGAAGATGCGCCAAGTCATCCTCCTGATTTTTCTGTCTGTCGGTCTCTAGTTCAATGGAACATTCCCTAGTCCCTAGAAATTCTTCCGAGTCTTGGAATAATAATAAGATCCAAAGAAAAGAAGAAAGGGAACAAGCACTTCGTTTCGGTCCTTGGTTTGTGGAATAAAGACAAGTCGAATTATTATTCTGGGGAAACTCATTTTCCTTGGGACTTGTCTCATCATTGTGAAGATTGAAGGGTTTCCTCCTTCCAAGTCTCGTTTTGCGTTCTGGGGTGGAGAAAGTGAGCCACTTTCACTTCCGTTTTCCCTTTTTCTGTAATTTGGTTTTATTGAGTCAAAAGCTGAGCACAAGTCACGCTACTCCCATGAAGGTTTGAAATGCTCACTCTTCCGGATGCCATTCACCCAGTTTACCCAGCAGAAAGTGGCCAAGTGCCTCCTCTTTGCGTCCAAACTTAAATTTTTAATGTCAAGAGAAAGGGAAGCGGGGAGAGCCAACGTATACGTAATATGTATTTCATCTTTATTCAAGTCCGATCCTTTCTTCTATTTTTCCCAATAGACTGGAGAAACTGGAGAAAGTTGGGAAGAAGAAAAAGAAAATCAGTTCAAAGAGTTTTTGAGATTGTGGACAAGAGGAGACTTGGGATTGGCTACTCCCCTTCCAGTTGATCTTTCATGGGATATCGAGCATAAGTCAAACTTTTTTTTAGCCACGGCGTCACGGGTCTTTTTGGTCCCTGGTCTTATCCTACCCGCGAGCCAAAAAGGATTTCAAACACCACCACCATCCACAGCATCCTGCCTCCATTTGATGATGTTTCAAAAACTTGTTCTTCCCATCCCATCTATCTCTTCACTTACTTTCTAAGCGACAAGGAGAAAGGGGGAAATTCTTTTTTCTTAAAAGTTCACTTTCTCCTCACACTGCATACTAATTCATCTCCTTCCTTCCTTCCGCCTCTTAGGCTAATCAAATTTCTTGGAAAATATGAGTCCCTTCTCCGGCTTGGTCTCCAGAAATGAAGAAATAATAATATTTGCATGAAGAGAAAGTCCCGCATGTAATCTTCCTTGAAATTCCACCCAGAGCGTCTTCCTTGGTCTCATCCCACATGTTCTCCTTCTTCCTATTCTCTTCCCTCTCTGCCTTTTGGACCAAGAAGAACAAAAAGAAGAAGAAAAGCTTTTAGTCCCACTGGTTCGGGCTCATAAACTAATGAAATGAGTTTAAAACGTGGGACAGGGACCTCTGAACAGCTTCTTCCCTCCAAGCTAAACTCCTTCCCACCTCAGTTTGAATGGCAAGGGATGGATCCTTACCACCGTACGTACCACCAGCCAAACAGATGTACAGGAAAAGGAGACTTAGGCCCCACCAGACAGGAAGTGCCACTCACCCCACTCCCCCAGAATGCCCGACCTCCTTTTTACACCTTAAACCCCCTATGTGCTCTGATCAGGAGAGCCAAGGAACCCCCGGGCAGTTAAGGATCCTCTATTACCCTAATCATGGAATCGCTCCTGAGTCTTCATGCTCATGTCAAACCGCTTCTCCAAGTATCTACCACCACCACCAACATTGTTTTCATTAATACGCTCCAACTTGGGCATTTCATAAGGGATATCCATCCTTGATCCCTTCCTGTTGTCTCTGGGTGTCAGGTTACGCCGGGTTGGCCAAGACCTTTAGTGGATCTTGGAGATACTTACAAGGGGAGGGTACTTGGGAAAAGTAATGGCCGGAATTGTTGACCACAGAACGGTTCCGAGTCGTCGTGGGTGATAAGAAGGTATCAACTGAAACAGGGTTTTTTCCAATCCCTAGATTGGTCTGGAAAGCTTTCCCAGGATCTAGGAGTGGAGGACAGGGATCGAAAGTCTGAGGAAGTGATAAAGGAAAAGCCAAAACCAATGACTTCCTTCATCTTCATATTGAATGTGTCATCTCGACACATTGTCATCATCCAGTCCCTTCTTATACCAAGGAACACCACCACAGCCACTACCACTAATGACAGCGTCACCCACCCAGCACTTCCCAGCACTTCCCAGCGATCCTTGGGTTTCCTCCCCCATCTCTCTCCCATGATCATCTTCACACATCATAAAGAATGAAAGGAAAAATCAGATCCTATTCTCTTTCCCCTTCAATCCCAATCTCTAGACGCCTGCCAAGGACAATTCCAACTCCACATCTAATCTCCAGTCCAAGTCCAAAACGCTCCTATTGTTTTCCCAATCCTGAATCAGCACCGTCTTTTTTGGGATGAAAATGACGAGAGTCGCCAGCGTCTCCATCAGGAAGGAAGGAGAGCTGATATTAAAGAACTGCCTGTGATGGAGTGGAATTTTGTGCTGGATATTGGTAGAATCCTGAATCATATTAAGGAATAAGACAAGACGGAGGAATCAAAATTATTTCCTACTCTTTTGTCTCTATCAAAGTCTAATAAATTGGATCATTGATTTCTTCTTCCCCAAAAGGAAAACTAACAACCCACTAATCCCCTTCCTTCCCTCCAGTCCTCTTCTGGCTGGAGTCTCTAAAAACGTAATCAGCTCCAGAAAACCACGGCTCAGAGCCAAAGTTCCCAAAAGTTGAGTTCACTTCCAAGGCTTTTCATTCGCCGTGGCTGGAGGTTCCTCCCCGAAAAAGAACTTAAAACTCTTTCTCTGTGTTCAATTTTACAAAAAATAAAATAAAATTCAAAGATGAGATTTTATTGGGAGTTCCTACTCGTTGTAAGAGAAGAAAAGGAAGGAAAAGGTCATTCGGAATACAATGTTGGCAGAGGAAGGCTTTCCCCTTGCCCTTTTCTCCAGAGCACTACCACCAGTTCCAGCCAAACTTGGTTCCAAGTTCAAGTCAACTTTTGATCTGGAGGAGGACAGGGGACGAAGAGTTAAAACCTGGCTGGCTCAACGCCTCTACAAGAAGTAAGAACCAGAAGAAAAGTTTTTGGTTCTTGAACTATAGAAATAGAAATAGAAAAGAAGGAATTGGAATAAAGGGAAGCCCATAATAATACATTTTGTTCCCATTTTATCTTAAAACGGGTCGATGTTTCTTCCTTTCCATTCAAGGACTCGACTCAACTTGCTCCCTTTTATTGTCTCCTTTTGGACTGGGGAGTAGTTGAAAGTCCTAAGGTCCCCCCCACCTTCATTCCATTACCAAACATTCCTTTCTACTTGGAGACAGCCACCCAGGAATTATGGGACACTTTGGAAGACTTAGATACTCTAGGACTAAGGGATCCATCCATTCACACCACCAAGATCCCATCCTGGACCACTTTGGAAGTTAACCCCAGCCCAACATTGGACTCATTGGACAGAGATTACAAGCATAAAGAAAAAGGGAAGGTGGTGGAATGGCTGAAACATAACCAAGTAGACTTTCTCCCCCTCGTACTTTACAACTGGAGAAAATATACTGGAGAAAGCAAGGGTTTTGTTTGGGCAGTTCTACAAAGAGTTCAAAATACAATTGTATATCTCCAGTCGTGGAAAACTTTCTCTGCACTTTCCCCCCTCCCTCAGTCACACAACTCATGCCTGCCTCCAAAAGGGATCTAATTCGATAGAAAAGAAAACTTTTACTTTCCCTACAACTCCAGCTAGGAATACTCACTTATGACCCATTACATTAACCAACCACAATTCAACGACTCCTCAGCACTAATCCACAATTGGGAATAGTACAAACAACCACTCACTCCCAAATCAAACATGGACCAACCAAGTACTGGAACCTTAACGGAATGCGTATGTCATTTAGACCACGGATTCTTACATATGGCTTACTTTGGAATTATGAATCCTAGTGACCTGGGACCCATTCCAA
>JAQIWD010000118.1:0-33927 GCA_034694825.1 Anurida granaria
TCAATTTTCCAAGTGTGTGCAGGAACTCAAAGATTTTCTTTGGAAGAAATCACACTTTTATCAAAATCACATCAAAGGAAAATTTGTCAGATTTGTAATTTTCTCATCAGGAAATTTTGAAATTATGAAACTTTCTTTTTGACACAAAGTCCAACAAGCTTTTCTTCTAAAGGATCTTGAGCTCATTAGACTTAGGTTTATAAAAAGGAATCTTGACATTTATTGTTATGATTAACCGCCTCATGCCGTGCCTTTGTAAACGTGAAGTATCCAATGAATCTCCCTTTATCCTCTTATCTCACTCCAATAAACTTTCCCTTGTTCGAATTTAGGACCTTTACATCCTTAGCCATACACGATTAAATTTAATCCAATTGTTGTAAGTTTGTGAATCAAAGGAAGCCGATTTGCCAGAGGATAAGGAAGAAACGAGGAACAAGGGACATAAGAACTCCACGCGCCAGAGGGAGCATCTTTTCGCGTAAAACTTCATGTACCTCACCAGTGATAAATTAGTAAATCAATGTAATGTTTCCCTTTCCCTTTCATCAAGAAAAACAAAGTCATCTATCAAAATTGAAGCACGACGACGTGAGTGAGGTAGAAGAAGGAAATTGGTTGAAATGCACAAAATCAGAAAAAATGCAAGCAAGCAATCAAATCTTTATAATTTGTTTCAATTGAGCTGATACAAAATTGGAGCGGAAATTTTTAATCATTATATATTTCTGTTCTTCTCTTGCAGCTTTTCAACTACCGGTGCACTCTTGTTTATTGTCACTTTTGTAAAATAAAAAATAAACGACGCCGTACTTACAATTTACAACAACCATTTCAGTTTTGAAACAAAACATTGCCATTTGTAGCAGCGTGTGAGAATGCATCAAATGAAAGTAGGAGCTAAGCTTATTTCTGTACTAGGATTACCGGACCCACTACAAAGCCGACGGAAGAAACATTTCGATTGTAATAAAATTAGAAATTAAAAAAATCTAGTTTCTCAAAATCCGTCAAGAAGAAATCCGGAAGTGGCGGTGAAACCTGGAGCCTGAAACTGGAGCCCTTGAGGCTGGGAAAACGCTCCCTTCCTACTTAGCTTGAAAAAAAAAAGGAAATCGGAGAAAAGCTCCTGCCTTTCAAAATTTGAGAGCTAAATTTTGCGTATACATTGACTCCAGTAGTGCCTCCTTGCAATTCAGCAATTAGCGAATTATCTAAATGTAGACATGACTCAAGCATTCCTACTTCCATTGTCATCATTGAACTTGCCTTTGAGAATAATTTAGCCACTAGTCATAGAGTCATAAAGTCTACTATGAATTTCGTAATTTTAATTTTATGACAAAGTGCGTCCGCCTAATGAAAAGCGCACCTTGGATTACAATTCCTTACATGTGGTTTCTGACCATGTCATTTCCCGTAATTTAAAATGAATTATTCAGTGCTTGCACCCTGGTTACCCAGCAGTTTTCCAAAGGATGTACAAAGGAGCCCAAAAGTGTTGAAGCCGCTGCCTGCCTGTGGATTCGTAGTTTCTGCCTATTAGTATTACGCAACCATTTCTTGAATTCAAATTAACGTTTGTTGGGGTAATTTCCCATGACGAAGACAGGTAGCCAAGATGGGATGAGCAGTGGCCAATTTCTGTGTCATCCAAGGTCAAGGAAGCGGCGGGTGGAGTGTGGTTACCAGGCCCATTTTCAGTAAACCTGTCACTGCTTACCCTCTTGACATGCACGAAACAACAATCAATTGGCATCCGGTAGATTTCCTTTTCTACGTCCAACTCCATTTCTCACGGCTCCCCCATTATATTCCCTGCTCTTCTTGATTTAATTGTATTTATTCACGTGATCATTAAAAATTAAAGAGGTCGAAGGAGTAGGGAAGTTATAGTCATTGATTATAATTTCAGAATTTTGGATCTAATGGAACTCCTGGAAGGGAGGGAGGTCAACAATTACGCACAACTTATGGAGGTCAAAGTTGGGAATCATGATACAAAAGTATGAAAGCATAATTACAATACAATACATTTTGTGGAGCATTTCAGTATTTTAGTTCCTGCATTTCATAATTTTATCCTGGAAGATAGGAAGTCGGGATTACAATTAAATTATTCCAATGAGAAAAGGCCTTAAACCACGACTAATTAGAAAATCCTAGCGAAAATTGGCATAAAACAAAAGAAAATGACAAGAATAGTATTAAGCAGCCATAGCTCTGCATCCCGTCAAAATTGTGGGCTTGAGAAAGTGACATTATTCTCAGCCCCACAAATTGTTTAACCTGAAAATGACACTTTTGATTGGCATAAATTTATGCTTTGTACCTTACGTCCATTCGTGGTGAGCCAGCCCGGACGTACTCGTCGGAAATGGAGCTCTGACGGGCGGCCATCCCGACCATAACCATTGCCACAATGATGGCGACAATGTCGACTCCAAGGACCCCCACAAATCCCTGCCCCGTTGGATTGCAAAAGTAGTCACCAATGTACCGATTCCCGTAACCACCGCGGTAACCTCCCCCGATCCCTCCGCCAATTCCCTGATTGTATAACAGTCCTTGGTTCTGGAGCAATCCCTGCTGGGCATACGGATTGTTATACCCGGGGTTGATGTATTGCCCACCACCGAGCCCATAGTCAAGTCCAATCCCGCGTCCCACCCCCAGAATCCCATAGCCCGGGATGGTCCGGTAGGAGTAGACTTCAAAGTAAATGGCAAGGGCGAAGATGACAACTACTCCAATTAGGAGAAGTAGCTGGAAAACCGCCCATCCGATTGATAAACTCTGCAAAAAAATTTCCAATTTCATTAACTTCCACCAGTCGCCTGAGGGCATGGGTAGAATTCTATGAATTCCGGCATGAATAACCGTGAATGACTCGGTAAGGGCTCTCAGGGTGGAAATGGGGACTAGAAAGTGTAAATATTTGCACAAGAGCAAAGGCGTGGTTAGGGATGGGTAAGGGGGAATTTTGGCCTCTGACATACCCGTCTTCCGCAACAGAGGAAGAAGCAAGAGATCAGTTGAAGGAGTCCAATGACGACCCCACCGCTCGAAATCCCAATTAGCGGATCCAGTTCATATCCAAAGAAATTGTACGTATTTCGATTATTGTAGTAGCCTGCACCAGGACCGATATTTGGTAACTGATACCCGAAAATATACCCGAGTTCGGTCTTGAATCCGAGGGACTGGGCCATAAGGACGGCGGAAACGACAATCACGGCCACACCCATGATCTGAAAAGACGCCAAACATGACCTTGGTATTGGAATCCAATAATTTCCTGGAGCTTCAATATGCTTACGCCCGATAATGCTCCAGCTCCCCTACTTGTACCCTCTGGAGAACCCATGGCGAGTCTCGAGGTGTTTCTTCGGATGAAATTATTCAAAGCCACGAACGAATTGGTAAACAACCAGGAAGGGCGAAAACCAAGTTGAAAGTGTCAAGATGAAAAGGAAAGGAGATCCGAACGAACGCACTGCCTAACCACGAAGCTACACCTACCTTCGGATTTTCAAGAGGAAAAATCATCAGTTAAGTCTTGAGTCATAACAAAAGAGTTAAAGGAAAACGCAACCCAGCCAGAGCTCATTGTTATACGAAAAACACTTAAGGATGATGGTGGATGGTCGTAAATCCACCCTCAGCAACCCCAATGAACCACCACCACCATTTAAAAATACACCTTGGGGTTTAGTTTGGCTCCTAGTAGCACAAGCACCAGGGAGCAATTAGCATTGAATACAGTTACAGAGCCCCGGCCCCGACGACGACACTCCGAGGATGCTGATTCATATGCGTTAGGTGGTCTCCTGCCTTACTCCTGTCAATCTCCTCACCAGAATATGAACGATGATCATTTAGACAAAAGGAAGGAATAAGGAAAATGTTCATTTCATAAATTTACGACGTTTCAGAGAGACCATTACTTTTCGGGTGTTATTTCTTTGGAACTGAGAACCTTACTGGTGTGAGTCAAATTATGATGCCAAGGGTAAAGGAGGTGGGTCTAATTGATGTGTCACTGTGTGCGGACATAATCGGATTTTAATGAACTTTGGTGTTAATTGTCTCTTTTAACAATTCCATAAATTTATGAGTCAATGATAAGGACGAGGAGGATGGTGACAAGGTTCGGTGAAGGTGAGAGTGGGTTGGGAATTAGGTAATGACAACATAGGATTAGGAAGCGTCCCACCCTCCCACCGGAAGGTAACAGGTAATGACTTGAAGGAAACAGGGTTCGTAAGGGCCATGAATTTGATTTCAGTTTTTAGAAAACTTGGAAAAATGGTGACCTTCCGATGCTGAAGGTCAAAAAGTAAAGTTGGGTTCAAGAATACAAATTAAATTGGCATGCGCTTGTTGAATTTAACTTTTTTTTATTGCGTGTGCGTAATACCAATCCATGTTTCTACGATTTCAGTTCATTCATTTCACTATGAAGCGAGACGCTGCTGCGGAGAGGACGCTTTGTAAGCAAAATGCAAAAGGAAATGCGACACCTTTTAGGAGTCGGAATTTCATTAGAAAACTCTTTGTTCTAGATTCGAAAAATAATAAAATAAAGTTGAACCTTTTTAGAATCCGGGACTTTGGATCCTTTGATCCTCCTGGAAAGATTGGATTTCCAAATGTAATCCGACGCTTCCAGCGCACACGTTTTATACTTTCCCTGGACTTCCGGACTCATAATTACTTTTCACTCCCCCTCCCAGCTACATTTCAGCAACATTTGAGGAACTCCAGGAACCCGACGGCCTCCTATCAAATCAACCCACGGGAATCCGCATATAAACTTTTGCTTTCTCCGGGAAGGGATTCTTTTCACCAGAGACGCTCTAGGGACAACTTGGTCTGAAATTGAACCCGTTTTTGAATAATTTTCTGAAAGAGCAAGTTTAGTTTGACCTTCACTCCAATAAAACTTAGAGAGGTTAAGGTAAGATTAAAATGACATTTGTAAAAAGTTCAAACATTCCAATTAAATCTAATAGAGCTCTTTAGTTCAATGTCCAGAAATTCCAATTCAATCTAATAGAGCTCTTTAGTTCGATTGGAACAGACATATTCAGTTCCTAGTACAAGTGCATGCGTTTTTTAAGTTGCGAAACATTTTGTAAAATTGGCAAAAAAAAACTGTCAATTTATAATTTGTGCCTTCGTATTGCTGGGGAAAATATTTTTTGGCTCATTTAAAATTTGCCTTCTTGGTCATTGTAGGTTTATAAAAATAGGCGATTTTAATAGTTACAATCTTTATACTTTTATTTATATTACTTTATCTTTTTAGGTTAGATATTATTGACCAAAATTGCAATTGTAATAGCCCAAAATGGCGCACGTAGTCTAATGTGAGCGCTGAAGCATCAGCTTATCGGGTATCTCCCTTGTCATACTCGCGCTGCCTACACAGAAGAACTTGTTACGTACGTGTGGTTTACTGTGGCACGACAAGATTTTCCTTTTTTTTTTAGAACTTTCCCCATTCAATTAGTAGAAAGAAATCTTATTCTCATTTCCTTTCTTCTGGAAATTCTCTCCATTCTTTTGAAGTTTTTTTTATAAGCTTCTATCCATTTGGAAAGACGCCAACTGTTGCTTATCCAATGAGGAGATAGTGCAAAGAAAGAAAGGCGATGAAAACCTGGAAAATGTTTCTTTCTTCACAATTCAATGAAAGGTTATTTATTGGGCATTTGGTAACTGACGTAGGGTTTTTTTCAAAATTTATTTTTATCCATAGATTTCCTTTTTGAAAAGAAAGTATTTGTTACTAAGAAACGAAGGAGAAAGCATAATTTCCTACACGTGGATACCTCGGACTGGTCCAACCTCCTATCAGCTTTCATTTTGCTTAAGTCTTAATTTGGTTTTCAATTGTTTTGCTTCGATTCCAGAATCCCTACAGAAGTTTTGTTTGGAGGAAGAGCTTGGAATTAACATTATTCACCTGAGAATCCACTTCCATTTTTCCTGAGGGATGAGAGTCATAAGCGTTCTGCTCCTGGTAGCACTTGGGGCAGTGGAAAAGCGGGGAACGTTCGGTTTTACCATTCAACTAACGACGACAGGTAAGTTCAATTTTCTAAACCTTACCTGTAATCGTTTTGAAACCCGTTAAAAGATTCCATAAATTCTTTGTTTGAAGTATGGAGCTTCTACAGATTTGTTTAGTAGTTAGTATTTAAAAATTTTTTTTTTTTAAATTTATGTTTTAGATTCACCTGCTGGACATACCAATTCGGTGGAAGAGAACAGGGAAAGCACTTTGACCTCCGCAAAACTTGCCAAGTAAAACTCCCTTTTCTAAGAAGGGTAGATTAATCAAGTACCTTGGATTTATGAAAATTTTCAGCAATTGTATCTATAAAGTCGGAAACCCAAAAAACCCAGGGGGAAAGCATGCTTTCTTTACACTTTGGTTGAGGAAGGGATGTATAAGTTACATCCGTTAAAATATTAATCCAGGGCACTTGTCACCAACTTTCCCCGACTACTTAACATTTTCAGCTTACTCTGCTTTCAATTCAACTTTTTTCCTACTACAGGCACGTGAGCTTAGATGGGAATTCAATGCCGACCCAGGGGAAAACAATCGAGGATAATGGTGAACTTCATCATTGAATCTTCAATGCAATGCCAACTTCAAATTCTTAATTATGGTTTGTTCCTTAGGAGAATTATTGCCGAACACGCGGCCCAGAAGAAACTCGTAACCCAGCACATCTAAATTGCTTTTCTTTAAGAATTTATGAATATTTGCATGAATTCCCACATTTTGAATTTCCAGGAATCCTTCTGGAAGTACTCATGGTTTCACACCCACGGATTACTATCTCCACATAATGTCGATGCTAAATTCAAAGAACGTTGGAAATCAGTCAAAGGGGAGGATGCAGTTGGTAGAAGGAGACACGGACTTTGTGGATGACGAGGACGAGGATGAACCCATTGAATTGTACGGAGGGAATCCATACCCATTTATCAGTGAATCCGCTGAGAATGCCAAGCGACCGAGTGGGAATGCTGACAAGGACACCATTTCCCTCATGAGATCACACCTACCTTCTCCAGAACCACTGGGTAAGTTTATCTCCAGCATTGTTTATCCCTCGTATCTATCTAGATCTCCTCGGTTGCATTTTCCAGAAAACCGTTTCGACAAAGTTGGAATGACACCTCGCAAAAATTCAGAACGACAGGCCCGGAGTCCGGGCAGGATTGGACCAGTCAACGGTGTGAACCATGTTCACGTGGCCAACTCTCACCGGGAGTACAGTCCATTCGAGCGGCGTGTTTTCACGAGTCCCTTCAAGCGATTTGCCAAATCGAGCTTTGGTTCCCTCTTTGGCTGAAGCATTTTGTAACAAGACGTCATTCGGAAACTGGAAACTCTGGAAATTCCAAAATCACCTAAAATGCATATATAATCTCAACATTTCACACGTTTTGCGCTGAGAACCTCTTTAAAGCTGCAAAATCCTTATAAACGACTATAACTATGTAGAGTGGATACAAAAAAAAAGTTATTGGAAATGAAATTTAAAAACTGATGAAAAGTTGTCTTGAATTTAGAATCCGAGTATCCAAATTTTGTGGATCAGTTAGCGGAATTCAATGGAAACATTAAAAATTTGCATGAACCAAAGTTGGATCACCTCTGCTGCGCAATTTTTTTTAGGCCAAGATTTAATAAGTTCCCAATTTCCCTATCATCCTGGACCGCATTGCGTGTTGGAATTGCGTAAAAAGTTGCCTTTTAACCTTCTCATACTGCGATTGTTGTTGGAGGTGCAAAAAATAAATTACCGTCATCAAACGCGAGACTTCTGGAAATTCAACCTAGAGAAACTGGTTAATTATAATCTGGCAAATCCGCGGCCATTCCCATTGCACAACAATAAAGATATTTTGTTCGGATTGGTATCATAGAACAAAGGGGGTAAACAGTTTGACTCCATTACCTGCCGACCTTGGTCAAGAACCAGAAGTGTGAAGGAAGTTTCACGAAGAATCAGCTCAGTAGGCTCAATCCCTCTTTTGGTGTCATGGCTGCCTTGAGTCAAAACGAGCTCCTATTGGTGCAAAAATTTCGGAATCGGGTAACGGACGTGGTACCTCCAGAGAAATTACAAAATGACTACTGGTTGATACGATGGATCCGAGCCAGGGAGTTGGATTTGGAAAAAGCGGAAGCGATGTTGCGGAGACATCTTGCGTGGTTCAAAAGGAATGAAGTGGGTTCCATTTTAGATTGGAAACCAATCCACAATTACTTTCGATATGCGAAACCTGGAGTGGACAAGGATGGATCTCCAGGTAATTCGCAAATTTCGCAAAAGTTTGGGAAAACAGAAAAGTTTCGCAAAGTCCGTTAAGTTTCGGATTTTCTAAACCTGTGACATGTTTGTTTCAATTTCCAGTTTTCATTTGTCCAATGGGACTTTGGGATATGAGAGAACACGTGGAAGTTGGAGATATCGTTCCATCTTTCCGAGCGTCGCTTCGACTCCTGGAAGACATGGAGAACGAAATAAGAGCGTCATCAAAGCGTTGCAACAAACCTGTAAATCAAATCGTCGCCATCTTTGATTTCCAGCAATTCTCGTACCGCCAACTGAACAGTCGCACAGTCTGCCAAGGCGCTATTGAACTCTTCCGGATCTTTGAGGCCAATCATCCAGAAATTCTGAAGCACTGCTTCTTCATCAATACTCCGCGAATCTTCCCCGTCTTCTTTGCAATCCTGAAGCCTTTCCTCTCTACCCGGACATACAGCAAAATGGAATTCTTTGGTCCAAACAAGGTCAAATGGGCCGAAGCCATCCAACAGAAAGTTCCAACTGAGATTCTTCCATTGCATTACGGTGGGACGCGGCCTGGAACGGATGAGTACTGTTCCCTGGAAGACATTTGGAACGATGGGCCCCTCCCGCCCAACTTTTACGAAGCGGACATGAGCCGTGGGCGGAACTCAATTGCGGAGGTTCCAGCCATACTCAACGTTGGAAACCGAAAATTCTCCGTTTACGATTCGGGAACGCTGGACTTGATCATGGCGGAGATTCCTGCAGGCTCAAAAATGGAACTGGAATTCCCATTGTCAAAGTCAAAGTTCGAAATGGAGAATCCAGCGACGTCGCTACTCAAGTGGAAAATCAAATCCGATGGATATGACATTGGATTCCAGGTCACTTTTAAGGATGAGTTCGGGTCAAGGGTTGAAGAACTTGTGGATAATCATCGGATCCAGTCACACGTCGCACAACAGGAAGGGTCCCTCGTCTGTGCTCATCCTGGAACTTACATTGCGACCTTTGACAATACCTACAGCAAACGGAGGAAGAAAGTGATTTATTACAGCTTGGTACTGGAGGATTTGGCTAATCAATTCATAAGCCGCAATTAGTTGATGCGAATGGGTAAACAATGGAAAGTCACAAAGGTCACTGGACGCCGTTTAGGGTTTTCTATTAAATAAAAAATTAGAACACTGGTATGAGTCAGATAAGAAGCATGAACTGCATATTATCTATAATGTATCTAAATATATAAATCTATAGCAATTGCATTGAAAAGAATTGAAATTGTTTCCTTCAAAACTGCAAAATTAGCTAACTTGGGTATAATAAACTCTCCTGGATCTTAGTGCTTCCTTCAGCAGGTTGTCCCAAGGTCAATTGCACCCTTCTTCACTTTTCCTTATGATAACACCACCCCTCCCTGCGAAATTCAAATGAGTATAGAGATAAACAGGAGAAAGTAGAAGTGTCAAAAGTGTCAAAGCGCTTTACGCTTTAACTAAACCTACACTGAAATTGAGAGTAAAATGAGCGTTTAGCTTTAATTTTGAAGCGTCTCTTCGTAAAATGTCCTACGACATTCACTTTAATCGTATCAGCCGGAAACGTTGGACTCCTTTGCTAGCTGCAATTCTGACGATTACTTTGCTAGCGGTAGCTTTATTGGTGGTCTTGCGGAAGTCAACAGCCCCCACCCAGCGTCCATTATTGGTAAGTTACTGCAATGGAAATTTTAATTGTTCAATACAAACTGTCGATTTTCTCCAGGTTTCAAGGCTTCAGTTCCAGGATCTGGATTCATTGATTGCCAAACCTGATCAAAGTGAAAAGACCTTGACCTGGGACCGGGGTTATGCGGGACCTCATCCCCCCAATTCAGTGGAACACGATAAGAACAATGGGACGAGTCCTTACACTGAAGAATTCACAGTCATAATGTTGACCAATCAAAACAGGATTCTTGATATTCCGAAAACGCTGGAGCACTTGAATGGTCTCGAGGGACTTAACCGAGTAATCCTTATTTGGAATGCTGAAAAACCCGCATCTTCATCAGTAATCGAGACGACATCCGAGCTTAATTTTCCTGTGCAGGTAAAAACTTACAAATCCAAAGTTTTCTGGATTGTTAAATGAAATTATCCATTGTTGTCCCTCAAATAGGTTTTGACTAACGGACGGAATAGTCTGAACAATCGGTTTTTACCGTTTGAGATTATTGACACTGATGCCATCCTAAGTATGGATGATGACATGTTTCCCTCTCAGGACAGTATTATCTTTGCCTTCAGGTAATTGAGATCTGCAAATGATGAAAGTGAGGTTTAAAGTTAATGCAACATGAATTCCTTATTCTGCAGAGTTTGGCAACAATTTCGTGATCGCATTGTTGGGTTTCCGGGTCGCGGTGTTAGTTGGACAGAAGATGGTCGTTGGAAATACGACCCACATCCATGCTCAATCTCAATGGTTCTCACGGGTAAGTTATCCAAGTTAATTATACCAGAATATAAATCACTGGAGTAGCAAATACAAAAACTTCCTTGTTTTATTCCAGGGTTGGCGTTCTTCCATAAGAAATATTTGAATCTCTACACACATGAAATGCCTCCTGCAATTCGGGAAATGGTTGAAAATGTAACAAATTGTGAAGATATTGCCATGAACTTCCTAGTCTCCCATCTTACTCAAAAACCGCCAATCAAGGTAGGTCAGGTCAACACTTCCCCCGCTCTCTGGGGGAAGCTTTGACCCACATACCACCACTTCCTTAACACTTGATTGTGCCCAACAGGTAACACCCACTAACGCTTGGGTATGTCCTAGATGCGATTCTTCGGAGAACGGAAAGGTCGCTTTGTGGAAGGATCCAAAACACTTTGACGAACGGGACAACTGCATCAACTTCTTTGCACAAGTAAAAATTTAAAATCAGCGTTGATCAGTGAAGCATATTTAATTTAAAATTGCATAATTTCCATAACAGATCTATGGCTATACTCCCCTGTTCAAATCCGAATATCGTCTTGATGATCATTTCGAGAGAAACAAGAACGCTTCATCATGTGCCCGCATTCCAATTCCGCCTACTAGTACTTCCCACGTTATTTCGGTGCCATTAGTTTGTTTAATTGTGATGTCCAGTACGATACTTTTGTATTACTTTTTTGCATTTCGCCATCGCCGTAATCTCCTCCGGTAAATCTTCGATATCAATTAGTCAGGTCTGTAACTTAAATAATGGTGAATTAAAGGCTCAACACTCAACACAAAATGCCAAGTGTCCAACTCAAGTCTATTACAGAGAAAGGATTTGCTAAGTAGTAGGATGGTCAACTGGGTCAAGGGTCAACGGGATCAAAAATTGACATTTGCTCACAAAATCTTCGCATCATCTCATTCAAACTCCGAAATTCAAAAGAAGAAGCGCTAAACCCAGCTTTGTTTATTGTTGTTTCTGCACTTCTGCAGAGAAATCCAGAAAAACGCTGCTGAACGCCGCCGGGGTCATGTCACGGTCACGGTTATAAACTCTAACGGCAGTTGTGCCCCTCCCCTCACGGCCAAGGTCACCGTGAAAATGAAATCGGTAGAATTCCTGTCACGACTTGATTTACATCCAACGTTAAGCGGAAAGTTTCTTCCTGTCTCAAATTTATTAAAAGGTGAGTTGAAAATTTGGAATGTTTTGTTATCCAGTTTACCTTTAGGTCGGATTAAATTGTTAATACCATTTTTCGTTTTTCAAAGATTTTAGAAAAACTCGAAGCGCGATAGGAAATGGAACAAGGACGCCGGAGGAATCTGAATTTATACAAACTAAAATCCTTCCGCAAGTATTTTCAACAATCTCAAGACTGAATTCATCTGAATTTGACAAACTAGTTGAACAACTACTCACATTTGCCTTAGTAGACTGGGGAAAGGAACAATGTTTTAAGAGTATCCGGATTTTAGGACAAATATTCGGATACATCTCCAGGTAATTTGAATTTGGGAGTCATGATCGATCTCGTCGCTATGATTAGGTATACTATCTGTCGTTTACCTTGATTCTTTTAAATGAATTGTTATATGATTCGCAGTCTGGCGCCGAAACCAGTAGTCAACGAATTGCTAATTTTATTCTCAAAGCACGATGTCCCACCGCAGGTCAAGTACTATTTGCTACCTGAAGTGGCCAAACATTTGAAACACCCCGTGAAGCAAGTCGTCACTGACACAACTCTAGTGAGATAAAAGTTTCATTAAGACTGATAGGGAAGCTTCTGCTCGCCATATTTATTAAATCTAATCATTGCTATATTTTTCAATAATTTCAGTTACATTTGATCTACTTTATGAGGATGAAAAAGTCGATGCTCCGTGCTTCAGTTTCAGCCGTTGAAGCAAAGTTCATACATCCCTTCTGGTTGCAATTGCAATACAAATGGACGGACACCGCTGCCGGGAGCCTTCTCCCAGTATTTGTTCAAACGGTTGACATACTTCCTAATGTGAGCCCTGGGACACTTTCGGATGTAAGTGGAGCAGCGACATTTCCACATCAAAATCTAATGAATCTTTCAGCCAATCAAATTCATTCCCAGGTGAAGAAAGCAATGACGCTCCAATTCACCGCGGAAGCTAACGTGCCAATCCTGACGCTCCTTTCGGTTGCAATTCTCGTCCTGGGATTCCGCCAATTCAATTACAGTGCTCATGGTACTGAATGGGAGGAAATCACCAGTATCATCAGCTCTGTTATAAAGTCATGTTGCCGTCCAGGCGTTCATGACTCTTCCCCGACCACAACTGAACTCCGTAACTTTATCATCCGAATCCTATCTACTTTTCTAAGTTCTGCGGCTGTGGAGTCTGAGGAGATGCTCAAAGACGTCATTCCTTCCGTTCCGGTGATAACCTCAAGCGCTATTCCCGATGCTTCCGGAGCTAAGGTCCATCCGCAAACCCACATACCCTTATCGCACGGGACCATTACCCAGCATTTGGAGGAGATGGAAAAATTGGTTCAGAAGATAAAAGGGTACGATGCAGCTGGGCTGAGCCCTGCTGAGAAGGCACGCGTCCTTAGAGCTGCTTCCGAACTAGAGCGGGTTTGTCAATAACTTTCGCGTTAAGAATTTAAAGTGTTGACATTGCCACATTAATTTTAAAGAAAGCCAATTTGTCGGCGCATTGTTCCCTTCCATTGTTATGTAATGAATTGAAGGATAATTGTAATAATAGCAATAATTTCTACTCTAGGAAGCTTTTTGTGAGATTTCATGAAGAGATAGGCAGTTTTTTTTTGTGGTTTTAAGCATCTTTGGAGCATCCTCCTTCTGGCTTTGGGAATTAGGAGATACAGGATGCAGTCGTCATTTGACGTTCCCAGGAGGAAGGATTAGGTGCTTTGGTTTTAGCTCTGGCATGCGTGCGTGCATACCTATAGAAAATGGATCAATAGTTTATTCATTATTCTGTTGGAGAAAGTGCCAAACAAACGAACGCAACAAAGGTCATTTTAGCATTTCATTACGCTTTTAGTGAAGCGCCCTCAAGCCTCAGGGGATATTCAGTGAAATTTTATTAGAAAATTATACACTTCAATTACTTTCTGCTTCGTTACTCTGAAACCGTAGGAAGACCGAGGAGGCGGTGGCATCATGGGCGGCAGGATATAGTTAAGATCCCACAGTTCTTAATGCATAAGTATGCTCTCCTAATCCAGCTAGAAGACGCAAAAGTTCTAAAACCGACAGTGTAATAAGATGGTACAAACTAGGCAGAAGAGATGGTTTTTCTTGCTCGGTGTCCTATTTTTTTCAGCAGCGATCCTTACCTATAGAAATTCAACACTACAAACCTTGGATTTTCAGGTAATTTAATATTCGTTTCCTTTATCAAGCACGAATGAGGAGGGCACTGAAGCGCATCTCCAACATGGATTTTTAATCAGGTTTATTAATATTCCAGGATGTGCCATTCCCCCTTCTTTCACGTTCTGTCAAAATTCAATTTGGGGACCTGGATTCTCTGATTATAAAACCAGCGGCGGGCGCGACGACGACCGTTACCTGGAATCGGGTTCAAGCGGGACCTCATCCCCCCAATTCTGTGGAACATGACAAGAACAATGCCACAAGTCCTTACTCTGAGGGATTCACGATCATAATGTTGACGAATCATAACCGGATACTTGACCTCCCGAAAACACTGGAGCACTTGAATGGTCTCCAGGGGCTCAAGCGGGTAGTAGTTATTTGGAATGGAGAAAAGCCTTCAGATGCAATGCAAATACCAAAACTTGAGTTTCCAGTCCAGGTAAACTTAATCGTGATTCCGAGAATTTTCTCATCCGTCAAGAGGTTTCACCAAATTTTGTTGCCATTCCTGTAGCTTCTGACGAACGGACGGAATAGCCTGAACAATCGTTTTTTACCGTTACAAATTATTGAGACTGATGCCATCCTAAGTATGGACGATGACATGTTCCCTTCTCACAATAATATTATTTTCGCATTCAGGTACAGTTTGGCATCTGGAAATGGGGGAGGAACATCAACGAGGTTAAAATTTTCATATTTGTTTTATCCTTTACAGAATTTGGCAAGAATTTCGTGATCGGATTGTCGGGTTTCCAGGTCGCGGTGTGAGCTGGATCCAAGGTCGCTGGCAGTACGAGCCACACCCATGCACTACCTCTATGGTTCTCACGGGTAAATTATAAGTTAATCCAGACAATGAATCTTTGAAGTAAAAGCGAGTTTTATGGAATTCCAGGATTGGCCTTTCTCCATAAAAAGTACTTGAATCTCTACACGCACGAAATGCCTCCTATCATTCGGGATCGGGTCGAAAATGTTACCAATTGTGAAGATATTGCCATGAACTTCCTAGTCTCACACATAACACAAAAACCACCAATTAAGGTAGGTCACAGGTCAAACCGTGTCTTCACATAAAAATTGACGCCTAGTTTCAACTTTTATGGAATAGGTAACGCCCACGAACGCATGGGTGTGTCCTGGATGCGATTCCTCAGAGAACGGGAAGGTCGCTTTGTGGAAGGATCCGAAACACTTTGAAGAACGGGACTCATGCATAAACTTTTTCGCAGATGTAAGGACACATAGAGTCAAGTCTCACTGAACTGGCTAACCTTAGAGGCTAATTTCTAACATTTTGTATTTTTAGGTATACGGCTACACCCCACTCTTCAAATCCGAGTACCGTCTGGATGATATGTTTGATAACAATGCCGCAGTTTGTAATCGCATCAATAAGATTCCTATTCCGAAAACATACGTTTCCATCACCGCTTCACGTGCACTCTTCTATTTTGGCCTGGTTTTAGTTGCAGTTTTTCTGCTTTACCTCATTTCATTTCGCCGCAAATTGTAGTTGGTAGCACTTTCCAACCCTGCCTGCTCAGGCTGCATGTACATCCACTAGTCGTGCAAAATCCCATCGAGATTTCGTCCTAGGATGATTTGCTGTTTTTACACAAAGCCTCACCGCATGCAGAGCAAGGAGACGCGCAGAGATTTCTTTCACTATCACGTCCAGTTGTACTTGAAATTCGAGTTTGTGATTCCCTGGGAATTTCCTAAGACTGACCTTGAGATCTTGTGATTGGTGGGATATTTTGCTGCATCTAATTATAAACGCCAACGCCGCCACCACCACAACAAACGAGATTCTGATGAAATGGACAACAATTGATAATTCTGGTTTTAATTTTGTTTTCCCGTGAAGACAATTGCCAATGATGAGGGAGGGAGGGGGATGATTGATGCTGCTCTTCTTCTTCTCGAAGCCTTGAAATTGTCACTGTGATAATAGCCTAATTGGAGATTATATAAGGAGGGATGGGTAGATCTTAAGTGGACAACAATGGAACATTATTTACCACCGCAGTACGCTTATTTAGTCATAAAGAATTAGGAGATCACTACACATTCTATTGCATAATTCCTCCGGAGCGTCAGTAGTAAATAGTGGTAAGGAGAAATGTAAATAAAAATCCATCCTGTTGAAATCTTGGGTCCTAACCACAGTAGGAGCTCAGAGTATTCGTAGTAGGAAGTGTGAACTATCCCTTGCCCAATTAATTAATACACTTTACCTTATGGGAATTTAAAAATTTAATTTCAAGTTTTACGAAAAGTGTTAGACGCATTTGAGACTTCATATCACGACGAATGGCCTTCGACCACAGTTTTACGGCCTTTTCATCAATCCGTTCCACAGTTTCCTTGTAACCTCCGTGTGAACCTCCAATTTTGCTACACATAATTATAAACCCAATCCCAATCCCTTAAGTTTAATGTCTTGAATTATAACGTTGCTCGAACTTGAACGGAAACTTGCTTCGTTGACCACCACATTTTGGGGAAGGATTGAAGTTTACTTCCTTTTTCACCATGAGAGCGGAAGTAAGGACCCTCATCTGCGGCTGCATCATAATCGCTTTGAGCACCATCGCTGCAGCGGACCCACGCCTTCCACACGGTGCCCCCTGCCGACCCCAGAATTGGTGCGACTACGGGAAGTGGCTCTGGTGTGGGAATGGAGGCAAGTGCGACTGTCTCCATCCGAAGCGTCAGTTCTTTGACCTCCGCCGGAACCGTTGCGTGGGTCTCATCGGAACAGAGTGCAATGTCTACATTGGGGATCGTGACTGTCCGAACAATGCCCATTGTTCTTGGCTTGATGGACAAGGGAAGTGTAGATGCTCAAATGGATTCCATGTCACAAAGAACAGGACTTGCAAAGTGGCATTACCCACTCCTATTCAAGAGAATGAAATCACAATTGGGAAGGAGACAATAGGAAATCGGGCAGCGTCGATGAGCACATTGCCAATTTACCAGTACCATCAGCAGCGCCTTGGAAACATCAATTACAGGTACAAAATTAAACCAACCACCACCACTCCTCCAAGGCTACAAAACGCAGATGCCAAGTTCCGCACGGTGCGGTGGAATTAAGCGTTTCAGCCCCCACCGCCACGGCTACGAAAGGAATCGTGGGAAATCATCAGAATCACCAGAATTATGACACGGAATCACAAATTGATGACAATGAGGAACTAAGGAGAAGATTCTTGGGTGCTTTCCTGGCAATCCAAAATTGGAACTAGGAAATACCAACCTAAGCCGAATCGCCTTACTTCACTTGCCTCCAACGTTATCAATTCAGTTAAATCGCTTTCTATTTTACCAATTCAGTTAAATCGCTTTCAATTTTACCAGACTTGGAAAGGGTGGGTAGGTCAAGTGAAAACAGCGCATTATGTTAATTTTTCTTGAAAGCTAAATACGGCAAGAATATCCTCAGCGTTGTTATTCAACAAAATTTAGCATAAACAACCCTCGTTGTGGATCCTACCCCTCGCTCACATTGTAAATTGTATGTAAATGTCTTACTCAAGCTAGGCTTATAAAAAGTAAAATACATTAATTTGTATAAGCATGAGAACAATGGAAATGAACGCATGAGTCTGGTGTTGTCTCTTGATTATGATTATGAAACAAGTAAAATACAAAAAACAAAAGGTTGTCCCTCAACCTTATAAACAAAATCGCTGCCTCATCATTTCCGCATCTCTTGTAACGGTTGACCCTGATCTTCGTCCTCAGTAGCAGTCGAGAACTTGAGGGTGTTCAATTCATGGATGAAGGCTCGAACGATCCAGAGTGAGTAGGCTTGGTAAATTAATCCAACCAGGCAGGCCACACCGAGGATGATCCTCTCTTCGGCTAAGAGAATAGCGATGACGCTGAAGAGAAGCCCAATGAATAGGAGAACACAGTGGATCCGGAACCAAAGCGTACACTTTGTCGGGCTTCGCTGAAAAACAAAGGGGAAACTGACTTTAGTAAGGACACGGCTTTTCCTAACAATTTGTATTTCAAAATTTAACTTACCAATCTAGCTCCTTGGAACAGCGTCACAGCGATGGCCAGTTCCAGAATACAAACCAGGAAGGTAAAACTGAGTGTCGAGTATTGTGCTGCAACTGGAAATCAAATCAAAAGCCAAATTAGCGACAGATAATTTGAACAATTTTGCACGTTTTTGCACCCAGAAATCTACCTGGCTGTTCCATAAATCGCTTCAATTCATAATTCCTCGCATCCGCTTCCTCCCTGTAGAGTTCATCTTCTAATTCCTCTTTGAAAAATAAGAGCCCAAGGAGCACCACCAGAGATGTAAAGGCACCAAACATTGCTCCAATCTGCAAAAATATTACGCAGAAATTACTGGTTTTGGTATCCTTGGAACAATTTGCGAAGTTAAAATCACTTACCGCATCAATGATGGAGACAGTTTTTGCACCAATTTGCAAAGGCATGATACCACAACACGGGTTCACCATTTTGACAACCTAAATTCTATCACTTGCGGGTATTGGTAGAGATGGAGACAAAAGGGAATGATGAAGATGTCGAGTCAAGTTGTCATGATATTTTAATAGAGCGTGCACTAATAATTGGAAATGTTGATGCAAATTGGTCTCCGTCAGCAAACTTTGGAAGAGGGGTGATGAAGGAAGATGATGATGCGATTATAACTGGGGATTATCGAACTTATGTGCAAACGTGTGCAGGGAGTTTGTTTATGTGTGACCTTCTGTTTCCTAACACACGCCCAGGGACCAAGAAATCCAAGTGGATAGTATTGAATTCAGTATCCGTTTACAATGAAGCATCACACATTCTTCTTCATCTCCCTCCTTCATGGTTCATATCCTGTCTGCCTCGATCAGAAGGGGTTGAAAACTTCATCTTATTCTACTCCCTTGCTCATCTTCATGATATGCCAAGAGGGCAAACCATGGGATCAAAGCGGCTAGTTTTTTATTGATAATCTCATTCCTTCATAAGGATAACAAACCGCTCTGGCTTTTGAGAACTTTGCCACAAAAATCTCCATTCCCTAATAAATTAGATATGATGAGATCTAATTTCAAAGTAATTCAATGAAATTGGAATGAGATCAATTCAGGTTCGAGGTCATTGAACCTGGAGAACCATTGAAACAGAAAGAATATTATGGTTTCAAAAATTATGAATTGGTGATGCCTTAACGAAATGAATTAAGTTTGAACCATATAAAATGTAAAGTATTGGGTCAATGAACTCAACCACCGATTCCCTTGTCTCCCATTGCTTTGTAACAGACCGCGTCCATTTCAAAGGTGAGCTGCCGACGAAAATGAAATCAGGATGCTCGACTGCTCTTAACCGTGATTAATCCATGACTTAAGGCAGGTTCCCCAGTTTTACTAATATCGTTTCAAACTTTGACTAAGGAATATTTTTACACAATGTGACATGCAGATGCAGCGTGTCGTCTATCAGTTTGACTAAGGGAGTTACGAGTGAGCCGGAGCCTGGGCAATTTGGGAAGTGGACATTAGCTAGCAACTGTCATTGACCTCTTGTTGACCTTCCCTCCTTTGCTTTCTTTGCTTACGCTCAAGGAGGCGACGTTCTCGCTCGAATTCCTTCATCCGCAGGATGTGACTAAAAATGAAAATAGAAACCTTTGAGAAAAGTTCCTTGAATTACTGACTGTTGACTGCTGATGGTAATTTGAAAAACTACTCACTCCTCGAATTGGCATTCTTCATACGCATGTTTCTCGTGCTTACAGCGGTAGATGAATGGGAACTTGTCTTTTTTACATGCTTGGTAATTGATGAAGTGATGAGCACAGAAGTCTCGCAGTTTCGTTGGGACCTTTGCACTTACAAGTTCTTCCTGCTTAGCTTTCATGACTGCAATTAAATAACAAAGAAAACTATTATGAAATTGACCAATCACATTATATTATGGAGTTCTCCGTTCCGTTTGACAGGATAAAAGATTACAAAGTTACCAGTTACCTCGTTCCTTCCTTTCCCCTTCGAATCCATAATGCGGGTCAAAAGATGGATCATTCTTCGTATCCGGAGTGGTTTCTGACTTGTATAGCAAAGGAGATGCGGACACTGTGGCACCCATCTCGACAAACGTAATTGACCTCTCTCGCCAAAACTAAGGATGAAGGAAGTTAGGAAGTTAATTTGACCTTTTTGTGCAATTTCTATTTTGTTCAGTTGATTTTGATTTTGGCGCATAAATTTCTGGCATGGGGCAAAGCGAAACAAACTTTGACAAAAGTGGACAAAATTTACAGTCATTTCGCTGGATCAACTTCAAACAAATTACAACTTTTGAACTTTTGCTTTATGGAAGTGTAATTTATCTAACGACTGATAAATAACCGAAAACACTTTATCTGAACTAATAATGTCGATTAGATTTGTCATAGGCGCGAGGACTCGTCCCTATATACTCGTCCATATAGACGAGTCCACTCATTAAATGCTCACTCCGTGGGTGGGTTTCACTTTGTTCTTATTTTCATTCAGAAGTTAATAAAAATTAGAGTTTTCAAGAAACTCGTCCCTTGCAAATCATTTCTCACTTGCCAGTCTTGTGTCAAGTAATCAGTTGTAGGTGTCCTTTTTAGCGACTCTGTCCTCTCACCCCCCTTGGTTAACTAACATGTCAGTAATTCTGTACTGTGATGAGGGAAGTCCACCCTGTCGAGCGGTGCTCCTTGCTGCTGCTGCCATGGACGTAAAGTTGACCATAAAAACGATCGACATTCGAGCAAACGAGCATATGAGCCCTGAATTCTTGAAGGTAACTACTTCTAATAGACCGGTGAATGCAATTAAATGGAAACTCGGAGGAAACTGTAAAATGTAACATTGTATAATTTTATACTCTAATTTGCAGATTAGTCCCCAGCATAAACTACCAACAATTGATGACAATGGATTTTTCTTGTGGGAAAGTCGTGCGATTATGCAATATTTGGCAAATGCTTACGGAAAAAATGATTCAGTTTACCCAAAAGATCCAAAGGAAAGGGCTCTCGTCGATCACCGTCTCTACTTTGACCTTCAATTTCTCCAACACGAATTTGCAATTAATTATGTAAGGCGCAATTATTCCGGGCCGGAGATGTTTATAAGCTTTTAATTGTTTCCTTTTCTCCAAAAGTACGCCGCAATGTTTGCTAAAAAACCACTGGTTGAGGAAAATTTGGCAAAATTAAAAGTGGGACTGGACCTCTTGGAAGGATTTCTTAGAAAAACAAAATACTCGGCAGGCAACAATTTGACACTTGCGGATTTCAGTATTATGACCACGCTGACTTCACTGGACGCAGTTGAATTCGACTTTGACTTGGATAGATTCCCAAAGATTGCAATATATTACTACGTGTGTCAGAAAGAGATGAAAGACTACGATGTCATAAATTCCAAAGGACTCACAGCATTTAAGGAACTGGCAAAAGCGACCTTAGAACTTACCCAAGAATAAAACATCCTTGTAAAATAAGATAATTTTAATTAATGCCGTATTAATTCTTGACAATAAAGGCGAAACCTCTGATAGAACAATGCCAGCTACTCACTTCAGAAGTAATTTTTGAAAAGAATCTTGTCATCTTGCGTGGAAGATTTTGCATCAATCTGCCTTCTAAAAGTTTTTGAAACACCTTTGCTATTGCTGTGTACTTGAATGTGAAAGTTGAGCAGTCACCGTAATCAACAACACAAGTAACTTGAAAATTCACCGTAACCACATTTGATTGCAAAAAGAAAAAGAGTCACTGGATACTGAATTCAAGGACATACGTTGTAACTTATAAAAACAAGTGAAACCTTTCTGGCACGTTGATACAGAGGTAAGATGAAGTTGGGGACGCGACGTGTCATTTAATCCGCAAGGAATCTTCTTTGTGGTTACCAAATAATACCACATCACGAGCATCATTTTCATTATCATTAGAAGATCAAAGGTGTTCAAAAGCGCTCAGCGAGTTAATTCGTAGAAAATTTTGCTCTTTCAGCTAATTATACTGGGAGCGAGTTCTTTGTATCCCCCCTGTGGGCATCTGACTCTGCGGGACGTACTTTAGAATTAACTCTACCAATAACTAGCTGCTAATTGTAATTGTAAAATGAATTCTGCATTGAGAGCGTCACCACCATCTCATCTTAGATCTTGCGGATATCCTGATGTTGCAGATTGTTCCTGAAAAGAGACTTTAGCATCACAATAGAGCTTGTATAATGTCTACCGCCAATGGCACCTCTCCAATTCTACGATTTGTGAAACTTGCGGAATTACGTAATTAGAATGCTCGGGTTACGTGGCATGGGTAATTTTAACTGTAAGGTCCATTTAAGCGAAGGAAATCTTAGAAACTTCTAGGAGTGTTAAATAGATTTGAGTAGCCGGAATCTCTCCTGGGTGTGACACAATGGAAACATTTCCAGGAAAAGTGAGTCAGGTAAATGTGCATATGAATGGCTAATAATTATTCTCCAATTAGTATGCTGGACTCATTAGAAATGACATCCTAATTGTTGTTGAGCTCACCTTCAGGGTTAAACATTCGTCATCCTCATCGTCCTGTAACTAAGACCAAAAGGTATAAATATCAACGCCGGTCCGGCGACCGGTGTCTTGTCGCTTACAACAACCGATACACATAAAATGGCAAAGTTGTTTCTCCTGGCCTTGCTCGCCATCGCTGCGGAGTGTAACGTAATTCCGACCGAACCACCAGCACCAGCTCCATTGTCACCGGAAGTCCAAGCATTGTTTGATGTCTACGGGAATTTCACCATGGGAGTGGCAAAGGCACTGGCCGTAAGTGGATCGGACAATTCCAGAAGTATTCCCGGTGGTTGATCTTGTGTGGTTAATGTTGATTTCAGGATAACATGATTGCGATGCAAAATCACCAACAACCTTCAGGAACCACCTCCGCAGAGTCTAACGAGGACTCGTGTGATGCTGCTGGAATTGAAGCCACCTCCGCATTTGGCCTCGGTCACCTCCTGGCTATTCTTAATGAAAACATCTGGAAAGTAGGGGTTCCTGTTTTCCAGGAGCTGCTGGCAGCCACGCCCAAAACGCTTCCAGACTCTTTTCAATTCATTTTCAGCAAATTGCTCCAGGTAAAAGTGGTGGCTTTATCGGAATTCCCTTTCGTAAGTTCATAGGGGTCTAATTTACGTCTCCTGTCTTTAGTCTCCGGATGTCACATTATCCAGTGCCATTTTCACATCGGAGAATCCTACGCTGACCCCTAGCCTGACGAAGCTCAAAGTAGAAGTGGTCAATACTGACTTGACAAAGCCGGAAGCAGTGGACACCATCAATAATTACCTTACAAAATTCCTTGGGAAGACTCTGGATGAAAGTTATATCCCGAAAGGTGAGGAAAATCCTGGAAATGTCCCAGAAAGTTGTATTAACCCTGATCTATTTTTGCTTTTTCTGTCCAGATGCGACCATTTCCGCCGCAGCTAAAGCAGTGCTGATTGACAGTGTCCATGTGGCCGAGGCCTGGGGTTCTCCTGCATCCAAAGTCTCAGCCCCACCCAAATTCAACGGTGTGGAAACCGTGGACATGGTAGAACTTGTAGGGAGCTTCCCTGTCATGGAAAGCAACAATGCCATTGAAGTTCTCATTCCATTCAAAGTAACGATTAATGAAACTAATGTCCAACTTTTCTTATTCCCAGGAAGTTAATTGTCTTTCGTTAAAAATTGTAGAACAGCGCCAGGGCCCTATCTCTTGTCCTCCAGAAGGAAGCTTCCGCATCCTCGACCACTTCTAAAGGAGACACCATGGATGAGCCGAAGTTACAAAACTACACTTCCGTCCGAGTTCAACTTCCGGTTTTTAGTGCATCAATCAGAAACTATCAAGCCGTAAGTTTGCGATTTCCTCTTACGTATTTTCCGTTGTGGCTCCCAAAGATTTGTATCCCTAACTTTCATCTCTACAGAATTTGACGACGCTCTGCAACTTTAATAAGGAAGACAATTTTGCCCAATTACTTGATCACGTTTTGGTAATTTCACTCAATCAGGACACGTTTGAAACGATTTCCTTTACCGGTAATTAAGAAACTCAGCGAAGGACCAATAACTGTTGTTCAGATGTGATTTTTAAACTTCTTCTAAAAATAAATTTCAGGGGTCCAAATTAACGATGTTGCAAAATTTAAAACCTTGAAAAGTTCTGATGAAACATTCCCAATTTGCGCCAGTGTGCCAACTCTCAGCCCCCCACCACCACCGGCAGTGACCAGTGACCCCACTACGCCCACCGATGAGAAAGTCATCACGTTTGATCGCCCTTTCTCCTGGACTTTGTTGGACCGTGACTTTGGACCAATGATCGCAGGCTCCGTGGTTTCTCCAGCTCCGCAGAAGAACACGGCGTCCCCGTCAACTCCATATACATTTGGGTTGGAAAACCAATTAGCGTATACCAAATGTCTTTAAGTGTCAAGTTTTAATTAAACCTACCTACCTTCATTTACTGCTGCAAAAAATGGAGCTTGTGATCACGTTGTGGGCTTGTCAATTTATTCTTTTCTAAGCGGAATAAATACAAAGTTTGAGAAGTTTAATGGAACTTGCAATTTTAGTCTCGTTATTAGTGTATCATTCTCGAATCTTGACAAAATAAAATGAAAATCATCATCGTTATTCCTGAACGTGAAATCAACGGCGTTGCAATTCCTCCAGACTAACTGAAAGCATCCGAAACGTCTTCAGCGCTAGATCTGTAGATGAGATTCTATAATCTTCTAATTATATTATCATACACTTCCACCTTCTTCAACCTTTCCCATGGAGGACCTTGAATGACTCCAGTGAAAAGACGATAAACTACGGTTTTGATTTGGAACTAGATTCTCTCGATTTGACCCCTAGATCTAATTAGCGCACTCCATATTCTTATTTCTCTAATCACTTTAATCCCTGAGGTGAAGAATTTGAATCTGCTCTTAGTAAATTACATCCCTCTCTTGATAAAATCCTAGTACAGAATCCAAAATCATCACGAAGGGAGTAAAGTACACTTGATCCATTTATTTCCGTGTAATCTACCAAAATCAAAGGAGAAGGTGGGGTTAATGCATAAATTTAATTAAAATCGATTTTGAAAAAACTCCCCGTATTACAATGACTTTCTGGATTATGATGTGCTCCAGATGGAGGTCTGATCCCCATTCCCGCAACCACTCTGTTAATGAATTAATCAGCGTCTGCTAAATCTGATGCAGATGGATGTCTTCGTAAAATCCTGTGGTAAAACTCTACTCTGTTTTAACTACCTAAAGTTATTGTGCTTCTCGCCTAATTAATTTAAAACTAATTTTGACATGTTGACGGAGATGGACTTTTCGGATCGGGTTTATGAATTGAAAATTGGTATGGAATGGAAAATAATTTTAGATGAGGATTAGGCCTTGACTGTGGCTTCACATAGAGTAGCAAAATGCAAAATCTATTTTACTAAAATAGGGACGCTTGATCCAGAAAATCATGTATGTAAAAAAGGGTTGGTAATTTAATTCTGTACAAAGAACAAAAGAACCTTCTTAAACAATTCCTCGGCAATTTGTGTATACTGAAAATGATATGTAAAATGGGCATCAAAGAATTCAATACAAGCTGCCAAGTCTTCCAGTATCCCAGGGCTGAAGAACTCGTCGTCATTATTTTTGCCGAGCCTCTCATGAATTCCTTCCAACAACTCTACCCGACTCCTAATTTCGTTGCACATGGAACAGAAAATGAAATTTTGATTGGCACACGCTGGACATTTGATGGCTTCCAGGTTTGGAGACGGAATGGGCCAATTCTCTTCACACGCGACACACTTGCAAAGAAAGTTGTACTTCCTTTTCAATTCTTCCTGCCTCTCCTTCCTCCCTGATAAAGTAAACCTTGGTCCATACGTAATTGTGATCTCATCACCCGGGTTAAGCTGGCGGAGTGAAATCACGGCAGTTTCACACTTCTTTCTTCCCCTTACATGAATTGCGTTGGGGGCACAGGAATGATTGATCAGGGAAAGTGTAGGGAATATTCCAGTTCCGAAAGGGATGGAGCGTGGAATTCCGGAAGAGTCACTTCCGAGTTCATTGAATGCTACGGCGTTGAATGGCGTACTTTCGTAATGATCCAGGATTAGTCCAGAAACAAAGTGCTTGAATTCAGTCATTTCGGATGCGGCGTGAGTCAGTTGTGAAAAGAAAGTTGAATACTCGGCCAGAAGTGCCACGAGGAGGAAGGATCGAAAAATGGAGTCCAAATTAGCGTCTAGATCCTTTCCGTCGAGAGAATGGCAGATGAGGTGATGGATCTGGAAATATCCGGATGCATAAACTCCAGTTTTAGGAAATTCCCCTTTGACGCTTGACCCAGAACTTTCCAGGCTTTCTTTGACCTCTGATTTAAACAACTCCCACAGTTCCCCGACTCCTGCCTTGCAGATTATTCGGAGAATCAACAAATCTCGCTGCCTCATTCCCTGAGAATGGAAATACCCAAGGATCTTGTGCTCGTACTGATGGAACCCCCGAGACGATTCTTCCAGGCACTCCAGACTGCAATACATTGCCTGGTAATAATAAATTCAAATAATCCATTGTACAAATTTGAGAAAGTAAGGATGCTGGCTCACAAATGAACAGTGCAAACATGGAACTCCAGCGAGGATTTTGATGAAACAATGGTGACAATGGGTCGTATCGAATGCCAGTTCATTCTCCAGGGAAACTGCGAATGGCAGCTCCATCAAAAGCACCCTGCCTGGAATTGAGAAAATTCAATTTCAATGATGACAAGTTCTCATGGATTTCTCAAGGAAGGAAGGGCTCAAAGGAAATGCCTTCGTTTTAAGTCTTATATCATCGTCTTTGTCACCTTGTAAGGCTATGCTGAGCTTACCACATGCAACACGTTCGGTTAATACCAACTTTCTCCCACGCTCCTCGTTGTAATCAATTTTTACAAAACTTTCTACTTTCTCCACTTTTGGGTTTGGTCTTGTCAGTCTGAAATCGTGACCACGTACTTTCTCGGTGTCGATTTTCTTCGACTGCATCTCGTTGCATTTCCTCCTTCTTGTGGCTAATTTCTCTTCTAATTGAGGTTCACATTTACCAGTATTCAAAGCGTTGTCGATATCACGTAGGGAAAGGTTTGGATACCCCATTTCCAGGAGAACGGCTGACCTATTTCCATATGCCAACGCCAAGTCTCCCTCACCAGGGCGTCCAAAAAGAATTGCCAAATTGTATTCCCCGAGAGCAGTAGGGAAAGACCGTTGCCGGTAGAGCTCATTTCCAGATTCTCGAAATTCAGTTGAGAATTTCTCTGATTTTGTGTATCCTACAGGGAAAGCAGAGCAAAGATTAGTCATTTCGCCGCTAAATGGGACAAAGGGACCGATTAGGGCCAAAGGAATCAAACCAGACTAGAAACAATGTGAAAGTAGGGCAAATGAATTTACTATCCAACAATTTGTATGTTTCACTTCCGTCAGCTGGTGGTTCCCAGCTAAAGAATTCCTTTGTAGAATTTATCCGATCCTTAGATTCTAAATTGACCAAATCTTGTTTAAATCCTTTGCAGTTTAAATGGAACTTGGAATAGGCGTCTGAAAAGTGCGAACTTTCTCTCCTCTTCACACTGTTACCGTCGCCAGTGATCAGCTTTGCAGCTGAGCCCAACGTTTTTTCCATGATTCAACGTTGCTCTTTGTGTAACTGAATTACTGGGTTTACAAAGACTGAGCAAGTAACAACAGATTTCATGATGAGAAAGTACGATGTGAGAGAGGCAGATGAACGTCCTATTTTTAGCCTCCTCCACGATGAATTCTTGGATTCTTTCCAGCTAGCTTTTGAATAAAAAGCTTTGAAAGTCCATCATGTTTTCCCAAGTCGTGGGAACGATTAACAACAAAAAACTTCAGTTTTAACACTGTCTTTCGACAGTGGTTTTTAATGAGAAAAGGGACAATTTTCATTCTTCTCCAATCCTTCCTTTTTCTGTTCGAGAATGACAGCTTACAAATATAATGGAAAAATACTAAGCTGGACATGTAAAATTCTCCAGAAATCCTTTATCGTAAAGCTTATAATATTAATTTCCAAGCAAAGGATACCATAGAAGATGTAACGCTCCAGAATATTGAAAAAAAAAGCATTAGAAGCGTAATAAGACACATCGGCGCTTATGAATAGAAATGTTCGTTTTTTTCCTTCACTGCTCCTATCCATTCCGTGTTTCGTTGAGCAGAAGTTCGCTGACGCCTGTCGTCTCCAATTCCCCAGTTGCTAATCACGAAGATGCCTTACATTTAGCACGTCATGTCGGACTTTCTAAAAGGAAATTACGGGCCAGCGACTTTTCATTGGAAAAGTTTCAGGGATTTTATCAGATCCCTTAGAACTGCGAACTCACGATTTCTGAAGAGAACATGCCAGAAGTTTCGTGAACAAGCAGCAAATGAAAAGTGTGAGAAGTTAATTGAAAACTACTTTCACTTTACTTTACGGGACTTATTTTGTGCTAATTTTCTTGTTAAGACTTCATATGAGGTTCATTGATTAAAAACCCAGGATGTACTTTTGTAATTAAAACTGCTTATTTCCAACAAATTACAAAGTAAGGGAACGAAATTGTCCGGAAATTGGATCCTTTGTCTTCAGTTTTCCCCAATTTCCTACCTGTCAGTCATGTCTATTCGTTACGATTTTTCTTATTGTTTATTAATGGAGACCACCTCAGACCCACACGGTTCTTCTAGTTGATGGAAAATCCGGTCGAACACGTAAACAAGTCTGAAGAATGGGGGGAATGGAAGGAATTAGTCCAGTTTCTTTCTTGACATGTCGTGAGAACGACGCCCAGGACGAAACTTTCCCGATTTCTGGGAATAAAAACTTACTTTCTATGTGGAGCTTGAGAAGTTTTCCTTTCACCTGCGGTTTCTCCCTTAGGATCTGCCTCAGGTTTTGGGCCTGCCTTGGATCCGTAGGTTAAATACTGTTTATGAATAACTAGATTCATTTAGATTAATTAACCCGTTGTTGCCTATAATTCTGACAGGTAATGGCTGGCCTATTTATCGCAATGGGCTCAATAATTGCTACAAGGACAATTCACCCGAGGAGGGATTCCAAACCAGGAGAACAAGGAAGTTTCTACGTCTATAATCGTTATATGATCTACTACACAGAGCGTAATGGTAAGCCTTTAGGCCAACTTTCACTTGCATAGTGGAAGAAAGAAAGCTTAGAAAACATTCCGTAAATTAGGTTGATACCTCTAGATTGGCTAAAAGTTAGTTGCAGACAAACTTTCAGTTGCGTCATCTGGAAGGCCTTAGATTACAATCTCAAGAATCCTGTATACCATCCGAACTGGGCAAGTAAAAGTTTATTCAGCTTGATTTCACTAATTAGAAAAGAATTCTCATAATTTCGGAAACTTTTCGGGTAATCAGTAACCCCGTCATGGATCTAGGACCCTTGAGAGCGGAGCCTTGAGAGTAGGTATTCTTGAGAGCAAAGAACCTAGAGAGCACGGAGCCTTGAGAGCGGACCTTTTAGAGCGGACCCTTGAGAGCACGTAGCCATGAGAGCAGGGAGTCTTGAGTGGGTTAAAGTTCCGTATCAGGTCTTATCATTTTTGTACATTTAATTTTGCACATCTTTTTTGCACAACTTTTTTGTAAATCCTGTAAACTTAATTTTTTCGTGCAAAATCATGTTCCGAGTTTGGTAACATCATTGGCCACATAACCTAACCTAATCTAACCTAAATAATTAAATATGGAATTTACTCAGTCCTCGTAAATTCCATATTTCATTATTAAACCTAAACTATAACAAAAAACGTACAAATCAGTGTTTTTGCATATTTAAACCTAACCTTGGTATACATCGCCACCGCTCTCAAGGGTCCGCTTTCAAAGGTCCGCTCTCAAGGCTCCGTGCTCTCTAGGATCCCTGCTCTCAAGAGTCCGCTCTCAAAGATCGACGCTCTCAAGGGTCCGCTCTCAAAGATCCGCTCTCAAGGGTCCGCTCTCAAGAATAAATGCTCTCAAGGCTCCGCTCTCAAGGGTCCGGACACGCCCCGTCACAAACTCTTATCGAGTTCATCTTGACCTCCGACCCCGCAACTACAAATTCAGTAGTTTAAACCTCACCCCCAAGCTTATCTTAAGAAATCTTAAAAGCAGCTGTCGTTTCATGTTTCCAAGTTTGCCGAGGGACAACTGGTACGACCCTCCTACTGTTTCCTAGGTTTGTAAATTATGTACGGACAGTCACATCCTCACATCTTCTGAAAATGGGAAATTCTCCATCGCGTTCAAGATCAAAAGGACGTTCACTCTAAGGATTCGAAATGTAAAGTTTACAGAGTATCAGACTAGCTGTAAACTTATTTGGCATAAAAGCCAGTAAGCGCAAACGATGATAACGATACGCCAAGGTAGGATTTTTACGGAAAAAGTAAAGTTAACATTGAATAGAAGAATTTAATCTAAGGTACTTTGAAAAAAAAGTTCTGAAAAAGGGAAATTCGGAGAAAGTAAGGCACGTGTAAAGGCACGTGCTAAGGCACCTGCCAAGTACCAAATAGTGGAAGGATTATAATAAGGACGGAAGCGCCGGAATCGCTATAGAAAATATACCGTAAACATCTCATTTCTTTTTAGTTTCGATGTGAATTTTAATCAGGTCTTTCAAAATCTTCACAATTTTCTATTAACCCTTCTCCAATTTGTTCCACATTATCATCAGCTTCTAATTAATTTGATCCTCCTATAGCTTAGGCTGAGTACCTAAACCTAAGCTACCCTAACTGATTGATGAGAAGACCTCTTAAACCTTCCTTAAAATGGAATAATATCTGTAATGATCATCCCACAGAAAATCTCGTTGATTTCTTTAAGCGAACTTTTAAACGAAGAAATCCAAATAAACTTTTACATAAAAATCTTCAGCATGAACATCAGGAGGTGAAAACGGAACAGAAGTAGTTGATGAAAAATTATTTTTAATAGACGAGAGAAGCGTGAACGTGGAGGAGAAACGATGGAGTTATTTCGTGCTCCTCTCCCCTGCTTTCCCCACTTTCTCCTCGTCTAGGGGCGCTAATACAATTTCGGAATAATGAGCGTGATTGTTAATTTACTTTCAGACCAATTCCTCCTACACCTTTCTTTGAGTCTTATCATCATTAACGTACTTGCTATTCTATTGGATTTACTCATCTTCCTTGAGACATTTCAGGTGATCTAAATAACACTCAACTTGCCAATCTTACTGAATTGTAACCTGGTAACTTTAATTATTCTAGAGACTGGAGTTTCTCCGGATGAAGTGGCTGAGGTTTACAATATTCTTCGGGAACGTGGTTTTATGGAGTCTTACCCTCATCTGTCTTGTGATAATTTTATCCGGAAGTGGACTTCTGCTCCTCATATTCTTCCTCGTGGGAACTTCCATCCGGAGTTACATTCTCACCATTTTGTACCTGTCCATTGCTCAGATGCGAAAGTTAACTGACTCCAGTCTCGTTTTACCCGTATCAGCAGAATCCCCCAGCAGCATGTAAATTAGGCTTCTGACTAATGAACTGAATCGCTTCCGGCATTCATAATATTTGTTTCAGTAGCCACTGGAAATCCAAATATTTTTGAACATTTACGCCTTTATGGTAGAAATCTTCCTGTTGGTTCGGAAGTTGTACATATAGCTCTGATCTTTTTGGTAAAAATATCATTTTGTATCCAATTCCCATTCCATTTTGGTAGGGAAACGGAGAAATGAAAATAATTTGATGCCTTCGTGAGGTAAATTGCCGACATCAAAAATTTATTTAAATTTTAATTAACATTAATAAGTTTCATGTCAAAATACACGAGTTAACTACTGTTGTGTTTGTGATTTTTTAAAAGGAAACTAGACAGACGCTTTAAGCATGGGGTGGTTCTATCACAATTTGTTGCTTAAATTCAACCGTGTAGTTAAGCCTTGGCTGACCCTTAACCCTCCGAAGCATTGTATAAAATACGCATCTAAATTTGGCATTTAGAAAGGCATAGAGAATTGGATTGATGCAAGAACTGAGGGATCCAAGCCATTGGGCAATTGGCATCACCTGGGCGATAGTCTCTTCTTCAAGAGGGTTGAGTGGACCGCCCAATTTTACGCGAATGAAAATGGAGTAAAGTGGAAGCCAACATAGCATGAAGACAAAGATGACGACCAATATCATTTTGAGGACGCTCACTTTGGCCCGTTGATGAATTAGTTTCATGTGGGAAACTTGAGCTGAACCGAAGGATTCAGTATCTGGGGAAAACCTTCTCCACACTTTGAGCCAAATACCAAAGTAGCAAAACGAGACGAGAGAAAGTGGAAGAAGGTAGCAAATGACTAGATTGGCAACAATAAAGTAGAGGTTTTGATCCATGTAGGATGGCCAGATTTCAATGCAAAACTCAATTTCAGGATGCTCCGGATAGGATCTTGTGATGGTGAAGAAAAATGCCCACGGTAACATTACGACAGATGCAAAGATCCAGATCCCAGTGATTACAATTTGAGTTGGGAACATTTTAGCTTTAGAGCGCAGGGGGAACCAAACTGTTAGAAACCTGAAAATCAAAAATACAATGTGCGGTGGTCACCGTTTTACCACTCTATCAAACTTGACCTGTTTATGATAGGTCAGTTCGGCTTTGATCAAATGACAATTTGTACCTTTCCATAGAGATAGCCACAAGGGAATAGACGGAAGCACAAACAGCAACACCCTGGACGTATGAAACGGTCTTGCAGAGAAACCATCCTAGGATCCATGCTGAAAATGGGCAAACAATGGAAAACTTCATGGTTTCATGGTGTACTTTCAAAAAATATTGTTTTAGCGAGATAAAAAATTGTCGACTTACGAACATAAATGTTTGAAATAAGAGTCGGTAAAAGACAGACGGTAACGACGAGAAAATCCGCGATTGCCAAGTTAGCAACGTAGATATTCGTGGCAGATTTACTGATTTGGGGATTCTTGAAAATGACAAACAAGACGGAAGTATTTCCGACAATACCGATAATAAAAACGACGAAATAGCTCAGTATGAGTGCAACGATCGTTCCGATTGGATATCGATAGAGTTCCGATTCAGGAAGAAATGAGGGTATGATTTCCCCAACTTCAGTACTGGTCATGACATCGACAGGTGCTCCATTTGTGTGTTTTCATGGATAAAGAAAGGTCCCGTTTTCTTTACATGTTTCTTACTCCACAACCTCCTAAATTCTACAGTGATTAAACTCGGCGTAATATTTTCTTTGACTTATGCAGCATTGCAAACTGTAGAGATTATGGATAGTCGGATTGTGTGAGATATTAATCATCACGAGAAGAATTGTAAAGTGAGGAGGAAAAGGAAAAGTATCCACAGAAGATACTTTCTACGGTGAGAGCAAGCGACTCTTCAAAACCATTCCTTCACCATTTTCCATCTCGCTTTTATATTGGGAGACATTCCAGCAGAGGTCGGCGTTTGATCAGCGCTCCCGCTCCCACCCGCTCCCGCTCCCGAGGCCCTCCTCCCGCTCCCGCTCCCACCCGCTCCCGCTCCCAAGCCTCTCCTCCCGCTCCCGCTCTTCTCCGCTCCCGCTCCCAAGCCTCTCCTCCCGCTCCCG
>JAQIWD010000119.1:0-33862 GCA_034694825.1 Anurida granaria
TTTCTGCACTTACGTGGAAACACCCGTTACATATTTGTTTATAGGATTTTAATGACTGCTCACTCAAAGCAGGAGCTTAAACACAATGGAGGCGTAACACCCGTTGTACTACTTTTGGAAAACTTTATAAGAGCAAAGTCTAAAAATCAAAGATGGTTTTTATGCTCCTAGTTCAGAAAACAATGGGAATGGAGATGGTATATATTCTGACACAGAAGAAAGTTACAGCCCATCAACATTAATAGAAAGAAACGAAGGAATTGTTAGAATGCAAAAGACTCAGCATTCTGACTTTGACATTTGACAGCTAAGAGTTGCTTAGACAAGCAGTTTTGAGGGGAGGGATTTGGTTAAATTAACAAAGTATCTGAATGCACCCCTTCTGATTTGCATGCGTATACAGAAATTAAACTTACCATGTCATCTTATGAACAAAACTTTTGGTGGCTAAAGTCTTTTGCCCACGGGCCGTAGAATATAAATTTCGGGGATGGGATTTTTTGACATCCATGAACCAAAAGTTGTAAAAAAGCTCCAGGTTGATGAATACTCGCAGTAGCTCCTGGAATTCAAATTACTTTTTCATTAGGAAAAAACTTCATCCAGAAACGAATTAGCAGCGGAGGGGCAATAATAATTGTTTGTTGAACAAAAATGTTTCAATCTAAAGGGCAACGCCTGAAGAATTAGGACGGTTGTGGTGGTTGTGCTACGGTGGTCAGCTCCACTTGTTTCCCTACCTCTAATTTCAGCAGAAGGTACTAGAAATCAAGCCAATGGAACCTGAACCTTAGGAAAGTCATTATTTCATTCCCTCATCGTCATAATGGCTCCAGGGCTTGAGAAGATGATGGCAGGGTACTTATATACATCTGGCAAGGGAAACGGAAGGGTACTTTTTGTGACTTGAAGATTTCAAGGTTTGAGAATATACGGAGGGAAACAATGGAAATTATCCTTTACCACAGGCTGAGATTTGGAAAATAAATTACGATTATTTCCCTCGCTGGGCTTTTATTATTTGGAAAAATAAATAAATTTAAAAGGAAGGCCCTTTAAGTCATCCAGGCTGGCAGGACAAGGGTTCTAACTTTAAGAAAATACCGCAACTACTCTACCATCCTCTTTCGGAACTTGGGAATCTATTGATTTATAACCTAATTCTAAATCCATTACTCCAAGCATTTTGACCAGGAGTTGAATAATTAACATAATGGGGGTAAAAGCCCTTAGGAACCTGCCAGGTTGAAATATTTCTAGCTAAAAGACGCAGAGTGGAACTGAAACCAAGAAAGGGACTTGAAAAAGCACTTGTTTGTAAACTGGCAAATGTTGGATCTGGATGCTTGAGTGAGTAATTGTCTGGTTTCAGTTTCATTGTGAATCTGCTACACAGGCTTAGAAAAGTACTAGAAAAATAATAAACAAAGGGTATGAGGCCTTGAAATCAGAGTTCTGTTATTTTCCCGTGGGAAAATGCAGGAAAAAGACGCTTTGGTATAAATAAACTTTATCCTTCTAGCTATTCTCATCTTATAACAAAGGAAAATAAACCATGAGATTTCATCCAATTGTTGTGCATGCATCGGGAGATTCCTTCCCTCCAGCGCATCTTTCCACAATTTCAGGAAATAGTTTTAGGTTTTGGGTTTAGAATCTGAGTATTCGATAGCCCAAGAAAAATAAATCTCCTTAAAATTAAACTGGCGGAAAAGTAGGGACTGGAGAAATAAATCAAGTGTAACGAATACTTTGTAAATTTGTAGGAAGTTTAATGCATCTCTAGATGCATCCTGACATCGATTACCGTAAGTGCAGAATTTGCATAGATCCCCATCTATTCTCCCTCCCACTTAATGACTCCCTTGAGATTATTTTGGCTCGGTGACAAATTGACCTAATTTCCACATTAATTGAGCTATTAAACCCTGTGAGAACACTTCCCACCCGTTATTCCACCTGACGAAGCCAAATCCCTATCGACTCGTCCCTCTGCTTCCTTTTGTGTTTCAGGCATAAGAATGGAGAAGGATTTACATGTTCATTAACCACCCAAAAACCAGGCTGAAATTAATCTGCCGTTTCTCACGCTCCTTTGCATTCACAATGGACAAGACAACCCACGCGCGTCTCTTGACACACAAAGCCGACGAGTAATTAACTTTGTGTATAACTTAATGTTATTGTTCCGTTGTAGTAATCCATTTGATGCATTGGAGTTACATTTGTAGCGGAAATTACCACACTTACATTGTTCGTTCCTCATTGTAAGCCGAGATGCTCCTCGGGTAAACGCTACGCCCAATGGGCGTCATTATCATCTTTATCGGCTAACTTAACGACTCGGTGAAGATCAAGAGGAGACGTGGTGCGTTAAGTTGCAATTTGTGGTGATAGGATCTTATTAACTCATTACAGACCATTTAAATTTTCAACGATGAAGCCTGGAGGTCAGAGTGCTTAGGACTAAAACCACCATGTGGCTCACTTCCTTCCGATGCTGCGGACTTAAAACTTGTTCTGTGGTCATCCCCACCACAAGTTGTTTTAAAAACAGATCAAGATCAAGATAATCAACACTGAAATCTTTACATTGGAACCATCCGTCGTATGATGCGTCTGCGGAATGCATAAACAGCGGTCGCTGCGGTGGTGGTGGTGAGGGTGGCGTCACCATCAGGCTTCATTTCATCCCTGTTCAACGTCCACCGAAATGTAAATTCAGATAATACAATTCCAGCATCTGACAGTTGAAAACAATGTGTGGGTGTCGGGTATCTTCAGATGCGCTTTCACTGGAAACAAAAGCGCTCGGGACAAAGTTATCTTCTATTCACTTCATCCAGTTATCTTTCCTCTAAATCAGACTCATTAATCCCATCATCTGCTCTTGGGAAATTGAAATGCCGTCTGCCATTTTTCAACCTTGTGCCCATTTGCCATTATTCCTAAACCCAACTGTCAAAACTAAGGATCCTTCTCAATAGTTTTTAAACGTAATGAGTACAATCTCCACAATTAAAGGTCATCTGCTGATCCTGCTTTAAAACGTAATGCCTGCCCTGGCTAAAATCTCTACGCAGTTTGACACGTGCCTTATAGGATCATTCTGCCGTGGATGAGGTTCGCATTGAACCCGTTCAGTACTAATTAGGCCCCTATTCATCCGAGATCATTTCGAGACGCCATTGCTGCAGTAGAGCCTTTAAACCCCGCGGGAGTCCCCCTGGGTTGACTGGCGATGGTGATAAGATCAAACTTCGTTCGACCCTCCAGTACCCAAACAGTCAACTGACTTGTTACAATTTTAAAAATTGTTTTATCCTTGCTCATTCCCCCGCATTGGGGTTTGACGGGTTTTATGAATTTATGATTAGATTTTTATGGAGTTTAGAAAGGGGTTGAACTCTCCCTGCCCTTTTGCACTTCATCTGTCTGTTATGTCTGTTGATGCGTCCAGTGACATTGCCAGCACACCTGAACCTAGAATGCCTGCCCTATATAATAGAAAATGGTCTCGTAATTAGGCCTTATGCACTTTACACCCATTGAGTTTGAAAAGTCATTGGACCTCCCTATCATCCCCTCAAATCTCCAAATAGGAAGAAGAGGGTTAAAAATTTTGGCGTTGGGTTTGTATCTCCATGGTTTTTTATCATTGATCGCAAGATCATGATCCCTGATGACGATGAGTTTTTTCTGTATTATGCTTCCTGCATTCTAATTGACTTGAGTCAGATGGAAACAAACGTTGAAACTAATCCCTTGTATTCTCATTCTAAGTTTGGATGGACAAGGGTGTAGAGGCATCCAAAGTGCTCTGACAAGTGCAACGCTAACACATGGGATTGTTTGACTCTTTTTGACTTTTCTGTTTGTCAATTGACAGTGACCTGTCGACTTATCCTCGTCTTCCATTGGTCAATAGTTATCATCAAGGGTCCTACGGGGTATCTCCCTGCTGATGAGCTTGTCGTTATAAGACTGTCAGTCAGGTTGGCGTAACAGAGCTGATTAACAATTATCTTCGTTATTGTTTTGAAGGATCTTGACTCAGCTCGTGTCGCCGGTGACAAGTGGCCATGCGGTTATTTCGTCGCAAATCAGATCGCGTTCCGACGACGCCCTGCCTCGTCAAACTGGCAACCCCCATTGGAAATTGTGAAGACGAAGATATCGGCGGGGAAGGTGGCGCAAGTGGTCAAGACAGCAAGCCTTCACAGGTGGCGACAGTTGACACAGCGGCAGCGACAAAGCGACTGCCAGCAAATGGAACTCCTCTCGTCCGACCCAACAAACTTAACCTAAATCTTAAAGGAAACAATCGGGGAGTAGAAACTGGGAGTCCCAAAACTCCCATCAGAAAAGGTAAGTTGAATTTAATGCAATTTAATATGGATCAAATGAAATATTTAATTAATTCAATTCTAAGACTCATAATTCATCGTGGTGGAGAAAAATTATACAAAGGTGAACTCTAATAATTTCTGAGCATTGGAATTTAAATTGAAGCATCACGGCATGATTTAATGAATTCTGGCCGGGGATAAAAGTTTGAGGCGTGGTGTGATAATCCTGAGGGTACTGAGACCCTCAGTTGCTTTGGATCGAAGGATTTATTAGATGAATGGGTAATCCCTTATTAATTTGACCGTAAACCTGTTGATCTCTTGCTTAATTTGTAATTTCCAATTTATCATCCTGCCATCATCCTTAGTAATTAATCAAGGTTGACTCACATTGTATTTGTAACAGAAAAGAAGGCAAGTCTGCAAGGGATCAGTTTCCCTTTCACCTATCGTGTAGGGCTTGTATCGTGTAGCTATAGATCGTAGGCAACATGCATCGGAATGAAAGGGAGGATCGCAAAACAGTTTCAACAGCGACTTTAATTGAATGAGACTGAAAGTGATGATAGAATGTCATGTCCTTGATCTTCTTCCACTTACTGAACTTCACAATTAAATCCTGACGTTAATTAAAAGTTCATGGGATTTAATTTTTAATTATAAAGGATTTAAAACAATCCTCACTGGATTCTACCAATGGAAACTAGGAACCTTTATTTTACGGGACATGTGATGATGATGTTGAATGGAAACAAAGGAAAATCCTGAAAAGGATTAAACAGGAATTATCATCCCTTTATCCGTCCAGGATCCAACACTGACATGACGCTCACGAATTTTCAAAGTCCATTCAAGTTCAACGTTGTTTAGAGATTTTGGACATGACGTAACAATAGAAGTGTAAAATGGTAAAAGTTAATATAAACATAGGTGCTCATTGTTCAACATTTCAACTTTGTGTCCTAAAAACTTGACATTTTCTTCTGTACCTGGTGATTTATGGACCAAGCCAAATTTTAGCTTTAAATTCTATATTTCCAATTTTCGATTAATTGCTCATGCGGATAGGCCTTTAATTCCTGGATGATATTTGTATATGGGGAGTTATTTTTATGGCATCTCCGAGATTGAAAGTCCTTTAAGTGGTAAGATCACCTGGAAGAATAACAATGGATAAATTCCTTTGGAATGCATAGGGGAAGAGATGTTGAAGATATTCCGTTTCCCGCATCTAGGAACATCTAAAAATGAAAATATTAAACCAACCCCTTAACATTTTACCTCTCCATCTTTCTAAGCCTGAGATGAAGCATCAGTTCCAGTACTTAAAGGATGAAAAACTTTCCTTCCCAGCTTTTAATTTCGCTCGTCCTTTGTCATCCCGGCCGATGAAGTTTATGAGGAAGAAAACGACCCAGGAGTGGCACGCCATAAATTTTGAGGCGTTAAATGAAAATTGGAAAGTATACTGGGGAAGGGGCTAAAGAATTGCCAAAGGCCCCAAACAAATGTCGACACCCGGGTTTTATTATTAAAAGGGACTTATTAGTCATTACATTTTTAGTCACGGGGGAAATCCTCCTTCCGCTCCTTAAGATTCACGCACCACAATTTAAGACTGCACGGCCGGAAGGTTGTGGCTCCTTGAACCTGATTACAAAATTAGCTTTTAGATTTCATAAAAATTAAGCGAAGCATAGCATACAATTGCGGTCTCCAGCACGATAATTCACCAAGCACCTCCATTTCGCCAAAACCAGGAAATTTTTATCCAGGCTTCCAGTTTATTTTTAGCACCGAATAAGGAAATTAGTCACTTCCCCGTTCGTAAAACGCCACTGACCGGTTTACTGCTCCCACTTCAAAAATATTGACGTTCTTGAGCATCAGCGTTGTTTATGCGGAACAGGAGCATCAACATGGAAGCATCACATCGTTTTTTTCGCAAATTCACGGCGTCTAGAAGCTGTAGCCTGAAAAGCGGGTCATAAAAGTTTATTTTCATGAGTTTGGAGGGCAATACTCATCACCGTTTCCTTTCTAGCCTGATAGTCAAGCATAAAATTCAAGGCATCAGGGCATCAAAATATGAGAATGCCCTACCATTGTCTCCTTTTCCTTTCCATTGTTTTGCCTCATTGCTAATATCGAGTTTGCATGATAACACGCACTGGAGGAAAATGCTGTCTTTGCACTGCTGATTCTCATCTCTTAAATTATAGGTATGCAAACTAGGGATGGAATTCATAAGGCACGCGCTATGCAATTCTCTAGTCCGATCCCATTGTTATTGAATAATTCGGCAGTATTCAATAGGATCCTTCCAGTTCCCACCCCTGAGATCAATATCCGTGAATAGGATGAATAGTACCAAAGGTGTATCATCTTCCCAAGAAAAATCGTATATCAGTATCCCGATCTTCATTTCGGGCCATTTTGCCCAGGTACAAAGTTGGGATGATGATACCCCAGCTCCACCGTTACCGCACATCACGTCACGGTTTTCTAGAAGAGATCCACCGATAAGATCAGTTCCCATGCGGATTTTGTATTCTCGCTCCACCAGCTTAAGTCTCTTCGATTAAGCGGAACGGGGAGGCTAATGATGGCAAAAACTTTATTTTCCCATCAATATTATCTTGGTGGTCCATCAGAGGATGAGATTCTCCAAATGTGTCACAGGGATGATTGAATTTAATAATAAAAGGTGTGCCTGCGTGTCTGTCAGAGGGATATCCGGTCAGTCCATCCATCTTCAATCATCAGTGAAGCTTCTAAGCCTTTTTATTGTCCACTAAATCCCTTCCTTGGACCCATCTTCTCATCCTTAGGAATCTTCTCTGAGAATTCATCCTCCGTAAGGACAAAAGTGGAACAAATGTCGTTAAGTCTTTCGGAATTTCGGATGACATATGGGAACTAAAGATATAGAAACTCAGCGTCTGTCTTTGTGAGGATGGGGTAATGAATCTCCCCCGAAGAGCCCTTGACTAAATTAAATGCCAACTGAAGAGTCGTCGACATCGCAAATTGCAAATGAGACAAGTTAATCCTGTTTTGCGGATTCCCCCAAGCCACTTTGAAGTTGTTGTTCTTGAAGCCTCCTTCCAGAACGCACGCCGCTTTCCCTTTTCACCGAAAACCGTTCCGGCATCTAAAATTTTTGAGGAAGCCCCGGTTGTGGAGGAAGCTTTAAAAATGCTCAGAAAAATTAATAAGCTCTGCCATCCTCCATGTCACCGCTCTTTACTCTACCAGAATAATAATTAGACACGCCAACTTATTTTGTCCCAAAGGATCTGGTCGTCCATTTTTGTTTCTCGTTTACTTAATCAGGGAAAAGCTGATGTATAATTCATGCATTCCTTTGTTCTCAGGTTTTGCGACATGGAGTAAGAAAATGGGGAAGACTTGGAATTCTTTGAAACACGGGAGTGACATCCGGTCGAGTAATTCCGAGTTGTGCGACAATCCATCCCCGGCCACCTCATCTTCATCCAAGTCTTTCAGTTCAGGTGGATCCAAAACCCTCCAGCGTCAATGGCGCTTCTCCCTCACGACCAGCAAGAGTCAAGACGACTACAGAGCTTATCAGGAATACCCCAAGAATTCCCATCCGAAAGGATTTGATCTCCTAACCCCAGATGACGATTTGGATCCAAGATCAGCCCAATCCCGTCACAACTACGCTGCTGCTGAAGGTCCACCGCGGAAGGGCAAGAGCTCACTCCTCTACCGGAAACCATTTGCTTCCGAGGAAAATCTTGGTGACAAGTGTCGGAGTCGGAGTAGGACCCCAGTTGGGATATCCGGAATCCTAGGGACCCCACAACGCCTCTCCTCCATTTCCCAAGATGAGTTTTACCTCAATTTTAAAGGGCACTGCGTCCGGAAGAGTGCTACGCTGAAACCGGGCAGTGGTGGTGTCCAAAATCACACCTACTACCCGCTCCACTCCAAAGTGGATCGTGTCGAATCAATCAAGGAGAAAATCCTGTCCAGGACTCTCCGACCATCCAGTCGATCAAAAAGTCCAGTCAGGATTTCCAAGAGAGACCAACACCAGTATCCTCAGCAACATCCCTATTCAATCAGCTCCCATCGCCAGTCCAGCGGAGTCAAAAACTCTCCGCTTTTCCGCAGTTGCTCGACGTCCACGCTCCCTTCTTACGTGGCTGGAGATGATCCTGCCACGGACTTGGATTTGTCATCCCTCACGGCTACTACTGCGGTTTCCCCAGCCAAACGTCGAGGCGGAGGAGGTCAAATGAGTAATGGACATCCGAAGACGTCAAGGACCGACGATGAAGCCGAATCCTTTCCTGGTCCACCACCACCACCTCCGGCGGCGGTGGATGAGCAAGTGAATAATGTGAGGAGTAATGCAACGACGCCCGTCCACGCCCACCACCACCAGCAAGGGTCTCCGTCCAAGAAAGCCCAGAGCCTGGATAACCTCTTTGTCTCAATGGTCGGAAGTGACGTCGGAGGGGTTGATGGTGGTGCTCCTTCTACACCCCTCAGTAAAAAATTCGGTTTTCCTCATGGATTCATTCGTTCCAAGCTCTCCGTTTTGCCTGAGGAATCACAGCAATCCCAATCACAACAACAACCGTCAAACACAAAAGGAGCCCAGCACACCACCAACCTCGTCAGTTCCCTAAGTAGTGACAGCGTGCATCTTTCGTTTCTTTTGCCCAGCATAAGTACGCCAACCCCAAGTAAGGCGGCGACTGGAGTGGTGGTGGTCAAACGCGGAAAGCGGGCACGGAGCAACAGTCCGAGTTCTAGGGCGAGTTTCCCCATGAGCTCAGGTACGATGAAAATCAGTTCGATTGCCCCGGGAGACTCCGGAGCAGGTGTGAAGAATTCGGAATCTAGTCGCCTCCACCGAACAGTCAAAAGTTGTAGCAGCAGCTGCGAAATGCTCGATACCTTTCCTGGCTATTCTCATCATCATCACCAGGGGAAGGGTCCTGGACCCTTGGCCCAAATCCAGGCTGGTGGAAAGGGGAGCAGCGGTGGTGGTGGTGGGTCCGGATCCACTTACATTTCTTCAAATGAGTCTGGATATGACTCTGACAGCCTCAAGAACCTTGATGAGACCCATGTTTTGAATATGAATAAGCCGAAAAGCGTCGAGGTCCTTCTGGGGGATGACGATGAAGAGTTCTCGGTCGACGCTGGGACAAGAGAGGGACAATCAAGGAGTGTTGGTGCGAGGATCCTCAGCTTTGAGCAAAGTTTTCAAGTGAATAAGTCCAAGACTGCACTGGTAAGGCGTAAGAGTGATATCATGACACCAAAGTGTAACATTCCCCTGTCTTCCCAGAATAAGTTTCAAAAGGAAACTGAAACTGATAGCTACAAGCGTAATTCGAGTAGTAGGACACTCTATGATGGGACTCCACTTGGCAATTGTCGCAGTGGTGGTAGACCCATCTCAGTCTGGGGAAAAAACAAAATCCCATGTTTAGAAAGTCGTGAGATCTTTAGAATTTGTACAAAATCAGACACGAGTCCTTCACCCTTCTTGACTGAATCCCCACCCTCGTTATCCAATCAGCAGAGCCAAAGTAGAAACACCGAATCGGATACGGTCACGACAACAGTTGACATTGCTGTCACACCCCCTCCTCCACCTCCGCCTCCAGTCATGTCCACCAAGCGACGCTTCCAATTGTTCCACATACCCAAAGCACTGGACGAGCCCCTTGGAGTCACCATCGAGAGTCGATTGGACGAAAAAGGGACTTTGGAGCACGTGATCCGGGAAATAAGCAAGGGGTCTCCGGCGCAGAGGTAAAGACTTTTCCGTATTGCGCATGTGTTCAAAATATATAAACCCTACAACGAACTGTAGAATAAGACATTTCGGGGATTAAGAGCAGCGCATCCATGGAGAGTTGAATACCTGCACGCTGCTATCTCCAACTTTTTACTCCTGAAGCGCTGCGTATCGCTTTTCCTGAATTCTTTTTATGACATGACAAGCAAAGTGGTTTTGAACATAAAAAGTCGGGGAGCAAATATGAACAACAAAATTTTCTTTAAAAAGTCGGGGAGCAAATAGTGACATACGCATTATGACACATGGAATCTGTTTAACCCTCACAATTTCTCATTTTAGCATTTTCTAAAGCCAATCTGCCAAGATAAGGCAAGGGGAAGATGGTTTAAGTCCAAAGGCCAAGCCCATTGTGTACTTTTTAGACTTTATGATTTATGGACACAGTTGGACTTGGGCTCCGCTTAGATTTTTAGCCTTGCAGGATGCCAAAAGGTGACCGTGGAGCGCTGCGAGTTTGGATTCCCATAAAGGAAAGATTGTGCAATATTTATGCATCCTAAAATAAACAGAATTGCAAATATAGGGAGCCGCCTTTAGGAGAATCCAATAAGAAAAGACGCAAACATTTTTTTTTGCAAACTTTAGCGTGTATTGAAACTTCTATCGCAATTATTTATGAGCGTCAGAAATTCGGAGTCAGTAGTCTTTGTCAAATGTTACGCAACCTCGGAGTTCTTCTTTTTACTTCCTTCGTCTTTCAATGGGTTAAAAAGTTTAGAATCATCCATGCCGTCGTCATCATTGACATCCGGCAGAGTCATGCGTGCCGCCCTACTGGTCCGCCACTTAAAAGCCCCTTTCAAACCTCATCTGACAAATTTAATGCGCAAAGGGTTAAAGGATATAACGAGATTTTGATTTCCTTTTTATGATTCCAGGGACTCTCGACTAGGAATTGGGGATGAGCTCGTGAACGTCAACGGGAAGCGTCTCCGTGGGATGAGTTCGGAGGATGTGACCCTAACGCTTCAAGTAGTTGCAATTAATTGTCCCCAATTGGATCTCCTGATTGCTCGGGAAGCGATTCCTGGAGACCTCATTGCCATTACTCCCACACAGTCACCAGTGGTGGTCACTCCGTCACCCCAACCACCACCGCGCCCAGTCAGTATGAACATTCAGCATTTCCCATCTGAAGCTGATTACATCTCGGTGCTCAATCGGACAAAGTCAACTGGAACAGAACTGGAACGTGACTTTTGTTTTGACCGGACCATGAATACTAAACAGGCCACAGAACGACTCCGCGGGATTTCCATCTCACATGACACGATAGCCGAGGTCGTCGAGGGTTCACACGACGACGAGCAGCAGTCTAATTTACATCCAGATTTCCAAATTCCAAAAAGGTCCTCAACAAATGTTCAACGGAAGACTTCTATCCCTCCGTCATTTACGTTCACGCTCCCTCTGAGCCACGACGGTGAGTCAAGAGAGAACGGCGGTGCTAGCAGTTTTAGGAAGAAAGTTCCAGTAATTTATCGACGGAGTGCAAGTAGCGAACACCCTTCACCAGTGACAGAACTTCCACCGCCAGATTCTGGAAATCAGTTCCTACACCCCAGTTCGACGAACGGTGGTGGTGGGGACCTGGTGTCGTCGAAACGGAATCGGAGACACTCCACCCTCACGTACTACAACGTGGATGCAGATGCTATAATCCAAAGTAAACAGAATGGCGACCACCGTAATTACTACTACGGCCACAACCATCACCCTACTGGTCAGTTTGAGAATAATGGGAACAGTGGTGGGACTAATAATTACAACTTCATCACATCCAACCTCTGCACCCTCCCCCGGAAACCCAAGTCATCCACGTCCTCATCAGGGAGCAATTCATCCTCAGCTTCATCATCCGGTGGATCCTCAGCCTCCTCTGCCTCATCCTATTTTTACAAAACCCACACGATCCCATTTGAAAAAGGACCAGGGAAGAAAGGACTCGGCTTCTCCATTGTCGGGGGCGGGGATTCTCCCAAGGGGAATATTGGGATCTTTGTCAAAACGATTTTCCCAAATGGACAAGCAGCTGAAACGGGATCTTTGGTCGAAGGTAAACCCTCTATTAATTTATATCAGAAACGGAAGGAAAGAGTTCTGGGAATGCATGCGGGTTCTATGAAATGTGCTCTCATTCCCATGTAAATCCAAATCATTTCACTCCATTTCGTCTCCAGTTACCTTAAATTGCTTTTTTTCTTCTTATGTTCCCAGAGCATAAAAGAACGACGTTGGTGAGGAAATGGAATCTGAAATTACGTCAGAGAAGAAAAGTTTCTAAACCTTTGAGTTCTAAAGGACGCTTCATTCTCCTTAATTTTTAAAATAAAGTCCCAGAAATTAAATTGGTTGAGGGAGGAAGAAAGAGAGTCAAATTACTTTCCAACTGAAACTTGGAAGAATTTCATCTTTGTTCATCCAAATCTTATCAGGATCCCCCATTAATTCATTCATAACTGGGAACTCTACACGGCGAAGATTTAAAGTCTAATTCAGCTTTTCCAGGATTAAGAAATTAGAACACGAGAAGGATTTCAAAGGACATCCCCATTCCTTCTTTCTTTATTAATTTCAAAATAAGGCGTAAATCCCGAGTTTATGGTGAAAGCGTGGATGCCTTCCCCTGGCTAATAAAGTAAAGGGGAATCTTGAGTGTATTTTCACGTGCCGAGAAGGAAATAATGATGAGACGTGACATTCGGCTAAGGGAGTGTTACGGAGAAAGTTACATTTTCAAGGCAGAATGGTTTCACTTTGGTTCCAAGAAAGGAAATATTTACACTTCTATTTATGATTTTCCTCCTCCACTCGAGCTCCCTGCCTTCTCGTCCAGCGCTGTGTAAAGAAAGGGAATCGCTTGAGATTTTCTGAAGTGGGTATTAAAATCACCGTTGTGTAAGAAAGGATTTGATTTAAAGTGTCTTCTGGAAGGATGGGGAAGTGTGAGGAAAGCCAAGCCTAAGCCGACTCTAATGTTACATTTTCTTCTTATCCGTAGGTGACGAGATTCTGACAGTAAATGGATCTCCTCTCCAGGGTCTCTCACATGCAGAAGCTGTGGCTGTCTTCAAGAAAATAAAAAATGGCGACGTGATACTTCAAGTTGCTCGCCGAATTGTAGCCAAAAAGACAAGGTGAGACAGGATTTAATACCATGTACTCAAGTTTTGTCTGGATAAGAACCAGGCTCAAGCTTTTCAAAATATATTTTGTGCCTCAAATATACTTCACACACTTATCCAAAATTAAACTTTTATGAGCTAAAATTCTTTGTTTTCATTGTAGATCTCCAAAATCCAAGTCTTGTGACGACCTGGATAGTATTGAAGCGTCATGCTCGTGAGGAAGAATACTGAAACGATTAGTCCAGCAAAACAGTTCAATCGAAGAGTCTTTTTTCAAGATGGCGATTTCCTAATCCTCGTCATATTCGAGCAATAAAGAAGTTTCGTAATTCCAGGATACTCAGAAGGAACCAGTTCTCAAATTAGATGTAGTTGATGAAGACGTTGAAGCGTGTGTCATTACTTCCATTTTGTGTAACCTTTTACAAACTGAAAACGAAGTCTTCTGTAAGAAAAAGGACGAGAGTCCATTTCGCAAGCCATGATGTCAGGAAAGATTCTTTGTACTTTGATCGATAGAAGGGTATTAGTGGGGCTCTTCTAAATCTTCAAGATTACTCCTAGAAGGATGAGGGTGAAACTTTTTTAAGGGGTGGATCCCATTTGGACATTTCGTCTAACCGTCATGGATATTTTTCGTAATTAGGAGGATAACGAACCGTGTAATGATCCCAGAGATCATGAACGGAGTGGGCGGTTTATCATCCTTCGTTCCTTAATGGCCTTTCTCGGTTGCCATTTTTTACACTGAGATTTTCAATTTGATATTGTGCCCGGCATAAGTTGGGCGGTTACATGTTGGAGGTTGAAAGAGATTACGTTAGCGTGAGAATACTTTTCCGTTAACTTTGGATTGACATTAATACTTTTTAAGCGACTATAAATCGATAAGTGTTTTAGCCGGGTTAGATGGATGAGTTTTATCATTTTAATTTTGCCTAGATTTCTAGCATGTGTTAAAACTTGAATTAAACAAAGCTTTATCTAGTCGAATGTAATCGCATGAGAAGTAAATAATTAAGAACATGTTCCAATTGTTATTGATGAAATTGAAACTAATCCTCATATTTGTAATTTATAAGGTAAATATTAAAAGCGCAAATGTAAATGTAAAATGAGACGTCCCACCTTTACAAGCGGGTTGTTAGCAAAGAATTAAGGGAAATGCTCCACATCCAAATCTGAGCACTCTGCTCATGTTGTTTTAACTTAAGCAATTTATTCGTAGCACTAATTTTTATTATTGTAATAAGTAAGTAATAACAACTTTTAATTTCATCAATGCAATCCGCACGCTATAACACTAATGAGTACAAAGATCATCTTTTGTCCAGTTTATAATTTCGGCTTTTGCACTCTTGTTCATAATTAATTATTCAAGCATTTTTGTTCATTCCATTTTGCCGATAGGGTAGAATGAATGTCAGGAAGTTATTATGAGGAATTGTGATGTTTTCTAACTTCGGCTCACCAAGAATTTTCAAAATGGAACACTAGTTGTTCAAATAAAGCTTATCCCAGGATATATCTGTTTTACTGCCAGTTATCATTTCTAGTAATTCTCCAGACGTCTTTTCTTTTGGCCGTCGTCAAGTTCATGATACAATTCGGTGGATGTAACCAATTTCTCCATTGTCGCCACCCGTTTAAAATCTGGCACCGTTACAATGCGTGTAGAACTATGACACGCCGCTTGTCAAATTGAAGTAAACACAACATTAACCAGAACTAAATATATTTGCGACCTACGCGTCAAACCCTGCCGCTTCATATTAATTACATTAGATTGCATTTGAAAATTGAAAAAAATTTCAACTCTGACCCTTGACCATTTATATGCCAAAGTAACATCCCCATTCTTATTCATAATTGAGTGAATGGTAGTGTTCAAACATTTTAGACCTAAGGAACTTCCATTCCTTACATTCTAAGTACCCAAACCGCCGAGGTTACGAATCTCGGCAGGGGTGAGTTTTTTTTTCGTTTCTAATCGCTCCATCATGCTCAGTCGCTATCTCGCGGATATGAAATATCAACACCGGCATCTTATATTCTAAAAATCAATTTTATTGTTACAAAAAAATAGACGGGCGAGCGAGCGAGCTTAGAATAGGATACTAAATTCTTCCGATTCTAGTTAGAATCGGGCTTGCACACTAGTTGTGATATAACCAACGTAATGACACTTACTACGACAAGCACCAATAGGATTACGCCCGAATCGATTGGTGCCCATCTGGGTTACACTCTAAGTAAGGTCTAAGGCGTTGTCCTTAAATATTTTGTGAAACCGTCCGGCATTCCAATTTTTTTTTATTTTTCTGTCAGTCTCCCTGAAATAGTCGTCTAAAAATTGGAATTGAATTGTGTTGTGTTTTATGAAGGCTACGATTTTATCTAATTTTTGCTTCATTATAGTGTACCTACTCGCATGTCAGAGAGAGGTAATTCGAATTTGCATTTTGCTGCTTTTGGCCTTGGTTAATATAATCATTCCCTACTTTTCAGGTTGAATTTCCATTCGATATATTCGAAGAAATGGGTGATGATGGTGTCTCAAACTCTATTGGAGATGGTGACAATTGGCGAATTGGAAAGAGTCTCCCTGAGCAGATGGTCCATTTTTTGAAGGCTGAGATTGATACGGACGTAGAGTTCACCATTGCTGAGGACAACGCCGTCCTCAAGGCTCACAAATATATGCTGGTGGTCCGCTCAGCCTATTTTGCTGAGGTCTTCGCTAAAAACAAAGGAACGGCGACCATAGTAGTAGATGACGGAACGAGTGCACATTTCCAGTTGTTCCTGGAGGTAGGCGGATTAAGACAGAATTTCCGCAATCCTTTTTCTTTACTTTGATCTGTTTAACTTGCAGCATTTGTACACTGGAAATGAAGTTAAGAAGGTGAAGGACGCATTTCCGTTGCTCAAACTTGCGGTGAAATACAAGGTTCCTGACATTGAGGCCCAATGCACTGAATTGCTCAAGAAGGAGATCACTGATGAAACAGCCCTTGGAATCTTTGAGAAATCGGGAGACTATGGAGATGGGAGTCTGCAAGATGAGGCATTGATCTACATTTGCAAGTTCGTGTTTGATCAGGCACTTCTCTTAATAGTCACTATTTCAATTTTGCTATATTATTTTAGACGTGCTTACACGCTTATTGACGCAACTCCAGATTTTTTGGAACTTGGGCGAGAGAATTTGAAGAAACTTATGCGTCGTGATGACCTTCAAGTCTACCAAGAGCTAAAACTTTTCAAAGTCGTTGTGGAGTGAGTTTGCTATCTAACATGTCCGTGTTTGCACCGTCTACAATTTGTGAGATATTACAACTGTTTTTCATTCCAATTAGCTGGGGGAAGGCCGAGATGGGTCGCCAAGGAATGCCCAATACAGAAAAGTACTTGAGATCGGTTCTGGAAGATGTGGTTCGTTTGATTCGATTTCCTCTCATGGCCAGGAATGAGTTCTACGAACACGTACTATTCGGAGACATGCGGATTTTATCGTCAGAAGAATCGGATGAATTGAGAGATTATTTCAACGCCAATCATATGCAGAGGTGAATATATTTATGTGTTCAAACGTGTTCATCAAAATCGTAATGCCTTTATATCCCGGTTTTCTTTTAACCACGTCCACTCGATTTTCCTAGAGGGGAACTGAAACTTCGGATTTTTGATCGGACACATAGAAACACTCCAAAGAATAATGGAAAAGTCTTTCTTGTTGAGAGGTTGAGCCCCGCTTCTTCTAATATTGGCAGGAATGGCCAAGAACGGATGTGTGTGAATTTGCTGACAAATACGCCGACTGGAGATTCTTGTGTGCCATTCGTTACAGCACCACATTCAATCAGGTTAATGACTTAATAAACATAATAATATTTCGCGGAATAATTATTGTACATCGGTAATTTGTTCGCAGATTCAAAACGTCTGCTCACCTTTGGATTACGAGTTTGGGTGATGTTCCATGCTATTTGGAGAATGAAATTCACGCCAAATACGAAATAAAGGACCTGGACAGTGAGACTGTCATCGCTTCCCTCACGGTCAACTCTGGCGATTTGGATGGGACCGAATGGTCTTTCGAGTCACCAGTTCCGATTATTCCTGGCATATGGTATTCTGCCTCCATCACTCTTCTCAATACTGTAAGTTTTCTTAAGCTGGAAAGTGAAATTGAAGCTAATTTATATTTTATAAAAATATTTCTTTTCATTTCAGGAATATGCAGGTCAGTTGTATTCGGGAGGCCGAGCTAACATCGCAGTGCCAACGGATGACGGAGACGTGGTGTTTGAGTTTGCCGATGATAATCTTGTTCTTAATCCCTACACTGGAGTCAAGCAGGGCTTCATTCCCACGATTGGATTCCAATGTTAGGCCCTTGATTGATTTTTGTTTGTGCTAAATTACTTATTCCGCTCCACTCCCTTAAAGTTCTCTTGGACCTTTAATGACAATTATTCAACTTTTGGATTTTATTCTTCGTAATTTCCAGAGGTAAAGCTTCAATTTCCTTTTTATACAGAATCCATCTGTAAGATAGCAATTGTTTCTCTGCTGTCTTCTTACGATATTCCTTTTGTAAATCCTTGTAGTTCAATTGCGTGGATCTTAAAATCCATCATGACAACATTTCAATAAATTATGTGTAAAAGCCCTAAAGGGTTTTGTAAAGGACGTACGCGAGAAAAGAGCAGATTTCGGAAGATTTCAGGAGTTGTAAACAGCACGTGATAAGGCATAAAGCTTTCGTACAAAGAACATCTTTGGTTTTAATTAGGATGAGGAATAAGTTTAACTTTCTTCTTTTTAATTGTACAAGAATTTTTCATTCATTTTATTTCACCAACTGATAGAATGAATTGCCAGAGATTGTAGCAGGAATTCTGATGTTTTCTTATTAACTTCCGGTCACAATAAATTTCCAAAGCGGAACAAGGTGTTCAAATAACGCTTAAATGAAGTCTCATTCTGTTTCTCTTCTGTAGAACGAGGTTTAAATTCTGATTTGACGAATTTTGAGTAAATTGCTTAAAATCCCCCAAATAAAGGAAAAACGTCGGACTAAAGATCCAACTGTCTTTCCTGATTTGCAGTTTTTAATTGGTACCAAGTCCAATGTATTGGTTTAATTTAGCAAGAAAAGAAAACTAAAAGTTAGTTTTCAGTTGATTTTTATAACTTTACTTAGGATCGATGCCCAACTTCATGCAACGTAAAGTGTCGTCCATAAAATTGTTGTCAAACCTTGCGCCATTCCGACTCCACATTCAGTTCACAGTTTCATTTCATCATCCATTCTTGGATTTGTTTTCTTTCTTTTTGCTCTGTGTGGAATCGTCGTCATCGGACGGACACGGAATTCGAATAGAAGTTGTGCTTTATCTGATTTTTTCTGTGCTTCAACGTATCTACTGTATTCTAAAGAGAGGTAATTCCGATTTGTATTTGCTTGATTTTGGACTTGGACTTGAAGCCTAATTCTTTGCAGGGTCAGTGTAACTGGATTGGGCAGTAAAATTTTCAAGTCCCGAGTTCGTATCTCTTTTGGGTTAGGTTTGAAAAAAAGTATGTTTGTATGCATAGAAAACCTAACTTAACCTACCGACCGTTTGCAGGTTCCAGAGTCCAGACGATTGGAAGGGAATGGCTGACGAGAGTGGTGTGGGAGGAGTCTCAGACTCTATTGGAGATGGTGACAACTGGCGAGTTGGAAAGAGTCACGCTGAGCAGATGATCCATTTCCTGAAGGCTGAGATTGATACGGACGTAGAGTTCACCATTACTGAGGACAGCACCGTCATTAAGGCTCACAAATATATGCTTGTGGTCCGTTCAGCCTATTTTGCTGCGGTTTTCGCTAAAAAGAAAGGAACGGTTACCATTGCAGTAGATGATGCAAAAAGTGCAGATTTCCAGTTGTTCCTGGAGGTAAGCGAATTATGACACAATTTCCCCAAGCCTCTACGTAATATGGTATGTAATTTCCAGCATTTGTACACTGGAAGTAAAGTTAAGAAGGTGAAGGATGCATTTCCGTTGCTCAAGCTTGCGGTAAAATACAAGGTCCCTGACATTGAGGCCCAATGCACAGATTTGCTCAAGAAGGAGATCACGAATGAAACAGCTCTTGGAATTTTTGAGCAATCGGGAAACTACGGAGACGGGAGTCTGCAAGACGAGGCATTGAGCTACATTTGCGAGTTCGTGTTCGTTAGATAAGCGTTTCTCTTGATGTTCATTTACAATTTCAATTTCATTTAGGCGTGCTTATACGATTATTGACTCAACTCCCGATTTTTTGGAACTTGGCCGAGAGAATTTGAAGAAACTTCTGAGCCGTGATGACCTTCAAGTCCACCAAGAGCTCAAACTTTTCAAAGCTGTCGTTGAGTAAGTTTGTCTTGTAGATTATCTCCGCTTTTATTACCTAAAATAGGTTTTCTCTTCATCTTCGCATTGTCCTCGATTTCTGGGATGTAAAAGCGGTTTTTGATTTCTATTAGCTGGGGGAAGGCCGAAATGGATCGTCAAGGGATGCCCAATACAGAGAAGTACTTGAGCTCAGTTCTGGAAGATGTCGTTCGTTTGATTCGGTTTCCTCTCATGGAAAAAAATGATTTCTACCAACACGTACTTTTTGGAGACATGCGGATTTTAACGTCAGAAGAATCTGATGAATTGAGAGACTACTTCAACGTCGACCAGGCGAAGAGGTGAATATTTATGTGTAAAAATCATATTTCAGTTTTCCTCATTTTATTTGGAAAAAACTTCCGGACGATTTTCGTAGGGACGAACTCAAGCTTCGGATTTTTAATCGGACACAAAGAAAAAACACTCCGAACAATAAAGGAAACGTCTATGTTGTTCAGAGATGCGAAAGAAAATGGCGGAGTCATCAGCCATCAAATTGATAATTGCTCAAGAACTCATTCCCTTCCCAGTTGTAATTCATTCAAGGTGACCCTTTACTTTAGTTGACAATAATTAAAAGGTGTTGAATTTGAAATAAATACAGCTCGGAATAATGATAAACGATTTAGCCATCCTTTCCTCATTAGAGTTATTGCTCAAATGAGAAAAGAATTGGTTCTAAATTAAGAAAATAGGAAGTTAATTGGAGAAATACAAGGCCATATTGCAAAATGGTTGAAGAGGAGCGCTAAAATTTGCAAATTTAGCATAATTGCAAATTTCAATGCAGTTAGTTAATGGTTCGGGAACTTTGCATTAGGTTATACGGGTTAACGTTAAGTGTTGGTTATGCGTTGGCGCAGAAGGGCCGAAAGGAGGGTTCTTGTGATGGTTCGTCTGTTTTTGGAATCAGTTGAGTGAGAGAAGTTTCTTGGGTTGGTCGATTACCAATTCCTACTCTACTCCTCGGTATCCCAGCACCAGCACCAGCATTTCGGAAAGTATCCAAACGTGTTTATTATTTTGCCAATTCAACCTCACCTCCTGAACAAGTTTAGTAGAATGATTTTATGCAGTTAACTATCCACTCTACTCACCCAATTGCACCACCCACCATATCAAGACAAGAATTCCGTTAAACTGGCAGGGATAGGATTTTCACTAACTCAAGGTTCACCATACTACTAGTGAAGTCCTCCTCATCCTTAGAGATTTGTAAGAATTCTATTAACTCCTCGCTTATCTTTATATTTGACTCCTAACTAGCTTCAAGTCAAGGCTTTACTTAATCTCAATACGTCTTGTGTCATACCCATCCTGTGCTCATTACATAAATAAAATTATATCTTCTAACTTTTGTATTAAACTTGGATTTCGCAGGGCGACGAGAAGATATCGCTTGCTGGATTCTTGGAAAATAACTCCTAGCTCGACAACAATGGAATAAACCGTGATTAAACCAATTTCCAAGTCCAGCAGCAGCCGGACAATCAAGGACCACGCGACAATGCCCAAGAACAGTCACAGGTCATCTTCATCAAGTACCAGACTCCTGACGTCGGAAACTATTCCTGAAAAAGCAATGTTTACAAAACGAAGACGGATTAGTGAACGTTTGGGGAGAAATTGGCAAAAGGAGAGCAGTTATAAAGTTCTTCGGATCAATATAACTTTCCCTGTTTGGAAATTTAGGAATTCATCATCCTTCTCAACTGTGATACTACTAGGGACATTCCTTATTCTTTCAATTAATTGTAGCCTAACTTTTGGACAACATGTGTTCTCTAATCAGTTTGCCCTATATATTCCCGCTGGGGAGAGCAAAGCAAATGAAATTGCAAAGAAACACAATTGCGACAATCTTGGGCAGGTAAGCATCTGTCTAATTCTGTTCTCTCTTTGTTTATTTACGGTCGGTTAGTTCTACTCTACGTTCTACGGTATGGCTAAGAACAAGCAAATGTCCAAATTAAGAACAGTTAACGTTCCTCCTTGTGATGGTTAAGTCATTATTTGCTGCTTTTTATTAAATTTGCATTACCGGATGTGAACGGCGGATTCCTAAATTTACGCTTTATTTCTTAAAATTGGGGCTTTAATTAACTGTGGTTTGTGTTTTTTAATTATACTCAGAGGAGCATCGCTGAATACTATTCTTTTAACCTGAATTAACCGGAAACCGGATTTAATTTGTATGCTACCTAAACATAATTCTTAGGAAGTAACCTCGAGAAACTTTTCTTTTTATATCTTCCGGAGTTCCGATACTTATCTTGCCACGCTTGGATTAAGTTCGCAATAATGATTCGCTTGAGATATCAAGATTTATGCGAATAAATTATTGTGCGATTTCCGCATTGGACTAACCTAAACCAACGTGTCCTATGTCCAATTCGCGAATTAACCTTGAATGTCTTTTTCCTTCATATATAGCTGAGAATTTATAATTAATTCTAGTGAGGGGCAATACAATTATGGCAAGCGTCGTCGCAGAACGTCAAAGGAAGGAGTTTTTGATTTTACGCGAAGATTTCCCTTTTTCGTATGACCTGCATTTACATATCCTCCCCTCGCAGGTTTTCTTTTGTTTTCGGCAGATTATCTATCGTCGCAGATCAGGTACTTGGATTAACCTTCAGAAATAGCCTTACTTTTTAGTCTAACTTCAGCTTTACTGATGCAAATTCTTATGAATGAACAATTAGAACATGACATTCTCTACTTTGCAATTGACCCCATTTTCTTCTTTGCCGCGATGTCAGCGTAAAAAGGACATCGGCATGCCCTACCTTAAATTCACACCTTCTTTTCTAAATTCTTACAATTTGGATTTTAATTCGAATTCCAAAAGGGATGAATTTAATAAGTTACAAGCATCCACGTCATGTCATTTAGGACATGACGTGATTATCTGTCCTTAGCCTATAACGAATTGTTTTATGAGACCAAGGTCAAGTGTCACTTGCCTATTAATACTTAATTAAACCTTTGAATTTTCAGAAAGTTACCCTATATCCTCTTGTCCAATCACCAAATCCCTTTTCAGGGACAAAGGAACTTTCCTTTTCAAATCCGCCTTTGCCTTTCTTTCAAAACTTCAACTGTCCACTATCACCTTAGGGAGTAGAATCACCCGTCACTCGGTCTTCTCACAATTTCTTAAAAGTTAAAATAAGGTTTTTGAGGTTTGCTGATCCTTGACCTCTGAATGAATTGATGAATCTCTGAATTTGAATAACAGGATTTTTGGAACGGCTGTCAGCGGCAGCGTTAGTTGGGAATGATGGGATTGAATTTGGTAAACCCTACTGTTATGAAGAATGCTAATTATTTGTTCGCCAGGTATTAGATTTCCACTATCAGGGAGCCAACGCTAGCGTCTCTCTCATGTTCTAATTCAAGCCGAAGATTTGCGTCATTTTTACCTTTTCGTTCGCATCATCTTCATCTTCGGGCTCTAGTTCTATGTGTTGTTTTACTCTTAAAGCTTACTCAGTTGAAATGGAATCATTGAATTGACCCTTAACTATGTTCTGATTGACTATTTATATACTAGTTCTGAATCATCCGTGTCGTGTGCGTCTTTTGATTCATCTTTATCTTACTCAATCTGGGGAGGACGCTGGTGGATTCAAACAGCGTGAAGTTAAAATCTGAAAAAGATCTCCTTCGGTTGCGGTACTGGAAATGAATTTCGGATTTGTGTGGGCAGCATTCACGTCAACTGGATCCAGGATGTTGAGTCGATGATGATCATGCCCGGCTTGAGTGGTTTGTGGCGTCAGCGTCATGAATGAACGAATGTGCTCCGCCTGAATGATTTTAATCAATTTCCTTGGATTGATTTTATTCGGTTCGACACGCTTTTACCAAAAAGAAGGTCTTCATTCTAAAAAACTTCTTTAGCCTTCACTACGTAGGCTTGAAAGTTCTATAAAGCGTTTATGTTATTACCCCCATGTCCCGCCCGCGCGACTCTTGGGATTGGGAAGTATCAGGCTAAAAAGACCACTTTTGGAGAAATTGCATTTTACCTTAACTCCTCCGTACTTCCTCAGGCTCAGGACTTTTCCGCAATCATGCCACTATTTACCAGATTATGCGAGGTTGCTGGTTAAATAGTGTTTGATGCTGCAATGTTATAAGCTCATCGTCACAGTTTCTGTAAATAAGGCTGAAGGCAAATAAATAACGTCAGAACTCTATCAGACAGAGTTGACTGAAGTGAATGTACGAGGGAAAGTTATGTGATCTTTTGAGATAGGAAGCGCATGCAGATTAATAGCCCTAGGCAAGGCAGATTATATGCGATTTTTGCATCTTTTGTTGTTTACACAATGCAGTTTATTATCTAAGAAAGAAAATGGAGACGGACGGTAAAGAGACTGTCTGTGTCTACTTGTGCAGTGCATGTAGTTTGAACAACCGGATTAATTTTCTCTTTATGCAATTTGTCAGCTAATCAAATTGAAATCCCTAATTGGAATCCTTTATTTTTTGAATTACAGATTGGAAGTCTTGAAAACTACTATTTGTTGGAAGCCAGACGGGTACATAAGAGGTCTGCTTCAATGAACGAAGATCATCATGAGCTCTTTGGAAATGAAGAAGACGTGAGTAACCAGCGAGATTGGCACAATTAATCTACCGCATATGTGTACCAATTAATTCTTGGTTTTCACACAGGTTGAATGGCATGAACAACAAGTGGAGAAGCGGCGTGTAAAACGTGACTTTTCTTATGTGGATGTTGGACCCGGTGCAGGATCTGGACAATTTTATTCATCCCAGTCATTTCTTCCGCAACAGTCCAATCAGAATCCATTTGCGGATCCGCTCTATCCGGAACAATGGTATTTGGTAAGTACCGAAAGTGTAGACATCTTAGGAGATGACTAAGCTTCTTGAGCCTATGACGCAACAGCACAACATGATCCTATGCTCCAAAGTCGTAGATCCTTAGATGATTTTTTGAGTGGAAAAATCAATATTTGCTCCAAGGATCCTTAATTCCGTTTTGGCTGCTTGCTGCTTTATAGCGTTTCACTTGCCATACCAAGGAATGTTGTAATTTTCCACACAAATGACTTAATCTCTTGTGATTCAATCCGGGTCTTGTGGTATGGCCACGATTTATGTTCCAATGCGATTTGCCTAGCATCTCAAACAAAGTGTCATCTAACTTTCACTTTCTTCAAGTTCGAAAGTTCAATAATAAGAAATTGGTTTTTCCTTTGTTTAGACCGGGGGTTCCAAGGACGGGTTCGACATGAACGTTAAAGCAGCATGGAAAAGAGGATTCACCGGTAAAGGGGTAACCGTTTCAATATTGGATGATGGAATTCAAACAAACCATCCGGATCTCCTTCAAAATTATGTAAGTAAAGTAGTAAACTTTCATTTTACTCCGCAAACCACTATTTGTTCAACGCCTGGAAGTATACAGAAGGTTCCAATGTAGTTTTTCTTAATCATTATCCCAGAATTTTATTGTGGATTTGGACTGGTTGGCCTTGCCAAACGTGGCAATCATATGTACTAATTCATATGTACCCATTTACTACTTCACTCATTGTCATTGTGTTTATGAAAATTATTAAGTTTTTTAGTTGTCTGCGGAAGCAATTATTCTCTGGAGACGTAGAAGATTTTCCAAAAAGCATTTGAAATGAATGGTAACTAGTAAAATCCATTTAAAATTAACATGTACTGGGATGCTCCATGAACCAACCATTACTGGTAGTTTGTTTGCCTTTACTTTCGATTTTCTTTCATAATTAATTCTATTGCATAGAACAGAACAAATATTCGAACGTGTAAAATGCAAATACGAACTCTGAGCAGAGTCACCAAATTCAAATGAAAACAAGAGTTCGTATTTGTATTAACTTATTTAAGAGGAGCGACTTAGCGTCAAATGATAAAAACATCTAAATCATCTGAATAAGTTTTCATTCCCCCTTTCCTTTAGGTAAACTTGAGTGACTTTACAGAAGCTTCACTTGATAACCATGAAGTGAATTATTCATACTGTGGTGGCTTAGATTATTTAATGTCAAAAGTTCCAATTCTTGATGCTGATGGTGGTACATTTTTGATTAAAAACTTTCCTTTCCTTCCCATTTACCATTGCACTGCATCAATTCCATTTTTGCTCTTTAGAGTAAAAAAAAAGATGTTAATCCAATTTAACCAGAAATAATTGCCGACCATTACAAAAACAGAAGAGGTGGAGACTTTATTTATACTTAAACAAAGTTTGCAAGGGAATTGTGCAGAATGCAAAACACTGCAGTGCAGGGTCTGTACATCTCACTTCCTCTCTGATCTGCCATTAATAAGGATTTCAAAATGGAAATTCAATCTGTTGTGGTTTACGTACGTGCAGAAGCTTTAAAATGAAGATTTTTGTTGTCTCTTGTCTGTGTGGCTTAATAATGATGCGGTTTGAAAGGATAAAATGGTGTTGGATGTCGCCGCCCTTTGTAGCACGTTCTGATTCTGGCAGTGATTGTGACCATTTTTCGCACGGAACACTCACGACTCACAGTGTTCCACATGCCACCATCACTGCGCTTCGTTCAATTTTTGACCTTGACGTTTTACCCAAACTCGAACGCTTAAGTGTATGATGAACCATGAACGTCATGAGTCACGTCTTGTAAAATTTGATTAAATGCGCAATGAGTATGATTTTTATTTGAATTATTTTTGCATTCGGAGGTGTTTACGTGTAGGGATTTTCTTGTTTCTGTTTTATTGGTCCGCTTTATCATGATCCTCCGTAACTTGTTGAGCTTTCTGCCCGTCCTCATGCGGAAGTTGAATTGCGATCATTGTAAATTCCCCCTCTGGAATGTAATTTCAAATTGGCATTGGTCGGTGTAGGCCATGGTGTTGCAAATACTTGAAGATGTGCTAAATTATTAGTTAGTGATTACCAGGCGCAATAAGAATTTCATGGACTCGAGTCCTGATTCGCAAGAATTCGATGTCATCATCCGAGTTCTCTTCCTCGTCAACAACGAATTCTCTAATGGTTTTCCGTGATTTGTCCACAAGGGGAGCCACCAAGCCTGCGATTTTTAGCGTCTCGGCTGCATCCATGGTCGTCTTGATGGCCAACCCTAATTTTTCGCACCAGAACCATAGGTTTAGACTTTGAGCATGGCCCGTCGTACCATAACGTGACTATGAAATTGATCATAATCCTACCATCAGAATTGATAACCATAAACCCAGTGACGCGCGGAAGCGTGCTTAGACGCTTGTAGATTTCCTCTGTCTCAGTCGACTGTGAAGCAAAGAGGTAAACAAAATGAATTTTATGATTCAGAGAATTCATGAGGGGTATTATGTGTTAGGAAAATATTCAATTTACCATCTCTCAACTTTTTAAATCACGAGAGGAAGTGAGTCACAAACTGAAATTGGTGACGAGATTTGTACTTTTCTGGAGTAAGAAGGAAGGAGCCGTCGTCGGATTTATCTGGAGCAGGGCAAGGCAGTTTTGGAAATGCCGAAAGTTGTCATTTTTCTTGTCAATATTTTGTAGGGACACTAAACGCCCGGGTCGGATGTTTCATTGACATGGCAACTGCACTGCGGCACAAAAAGGCAGCATGTCCCGGAACAATTCGTTTCCAGTTGGCTGCATTGCTAATGTTTTTGACACATGAATGAAAGGAGATTCGGGATCAAAAGGATCTTAAGGTGATTTCCATGTCATAAGGCAGTAAACGTAGCGTGTTATTAATTTGTTCATGAATTCCTATTGCTGGTAGGCTTCTCAGAAAATCCGGAATTCTGGCTTGTATTAATAAAGTATTTTGGCATTCTGTTATTTTATATTATTGGAGATACACGCGAAATGTCTCACTCAATATCGCCAATAGAAAAAAAGATTGCCATTGTATGCATTGAGCAGTGTGGTTGCATTGTTTTAGAAGAATTTAGGACGCCCTTCCTGTGATGTCAGAGCCTTTTTTGCAATGTGGATCATGGAGAAGCGATGTTGGCTGAAAGAGTTCATGTAACTCATAAAGTTTTTTGATAGGTGCGTAAATAAAATACGCCACGATGAATGGGAAGTTGAATACTCGATAAATTATTAACCGAAGCCAATAACGACATTTCATTTTGAAGAAGCTTATTTTGTCTCGGTTTATTCAAACTTAATTACTTTCCAGTTAACTACTTCGCTTTCGCATGACCAATTTCATTTCTGGAATCGATTCTCCAGTGCCGCCCTTTTCCCGGACTCTGAGCTCGTCATTTGGTACTCAATTGGCCCGCAGCCTTAATTGGAAGGAAGAGTTTTCCGAGGTTTGCGTTCAAGAGGATGTGGTTGTGGCTTGGTCAAGGAAACTCACATTTGTCAAATTGATTCGCTCCACGGCGTGTCGTCAATATCTCCCTCGTCGGTGTAGTTTACATGAATATATTTTTTCTGCAAATAAGATGTCAGTCCAGAAAGAATTACAAAACTAGAGACTAGAAAGTCAAGAAAACTTTCAAAACTTTGGCTTAATTAATCGCTAAATGAATGAATTGATGAACATTCTTGTTTTGAATGTTTTCAGGATCCAAGGGCTTCAACAGATATTAATGACAATGACAACGATCCGATGCCTCAAGACAATGGAGATAATAAGCACGGTACGAGATGTGCTGGGGAAGTGGCAGCAACGGCAGGGAACAACATTTGTGGAGTAGGCGTTGCCTTTAATGCTTCCATTGGAGGAGTTCGGATGTTGGATGGAACTGTGAATGATGCCGTGGAGGCAAAGGCACTTGGACTTAATCCCGATCATATCGATATTTACTCGGCCTCATGGGGACCTGAGGATGATGGAAAGACAGTCGACGGTCCAGGTCCATTAGCCAGAAGAGCATTTATCTATGGAGTATCCAACGTAAGACAGGCTTAACAATCCGTCCACGTATTGTTTCAATTGGCGGATCAAGTCGCCAGCATGAGATCACTTTCTTTTCTAATCTACTTTTTAGGGTCGTCGTGGGCTTGGATCGATATTCATTTGGGCGTCGGGTAATGGTGGACGACATGTGGACTCTTGTAACTGTGATGGATACACCAACTCAATTTTTACACTTTCCATTTCATCGGCTACCCAAGGGGGGTTCAAACCTTGGTATCTTGAAGAGTGCTCATCTACCCTTGCCACAACATACTCTAGCGGGACTCCAACGCTTGACAAGAGCGTCGCTACAGTTGACATGGACGCCCGTCTTCGCCCCGATCATATCTGTACTGTGGAACACACTGGAACTAGCGCAAGTGCACCACTTGCTGCAGGAATTGCTGCTTTAGCCCTGGAAGCCAATCGAAACCTGAGTTGGAGGGATTTACAGCATTTGGTAGTTATTACAAGCAGACCAAACCCATTGGAGAAAGAGGAGGGGTGGTACGTCAATGGAGTCCAGCGAAAGTGTAAGCGAAAGTGAAAATGCATAAAGACCTTTGAAAATTATTAAATTTGCAATTATATTCTTTTGTTTTAGTCAGTCATAAATTCGGATATGGCCTTATGGATGCAGGAGCAATGGTAGACTTGGCTGTGGGTTGGGCTGGCGTCCCACCTCAACACATTTGTAAATCCCGTGAAATTAGGGAAGACCGAGAAATCCCAGGATCTCATTTAGGAAAAGTGAAGGTCTTTATGGACGTGGATGGATGTGCTGGAAGCAATTCCGAAATCAGATTCCTGGAACATGTTCAATGCAAAATCTCCCTTAGATTCTTTCCGCGTGGAAACCTTCGGATTCAACTGACTTCCCCAATGGGAACCAGCTCGGTTCTGCTCTTTGAGAGACCTCGGGATGTTTCCAGCTCCAACTTTGATGACTGGCCTTTTCTTTCTGTTCACTTTTGGGGCGAGCAGGCTCATGGGCGATGGACGCTGGAGATTATCAATTCCGGGTCCAGGAGAATTAATCAACCCGGCATCCTCAAGAGGTGGCAATTAATTTTGTACGGAACTGACATCAATCCTGTCAGACCACGGACACGTTCACTTCAAAACCCCCCACCGCCTCTCCCCCAACCATCTAATCAGCCACCATTCTTCCACCAGCAACGACCACCATCGTTTGAATCGATTCCAGCAGCACAGCAACAATTTCGCCACTTTCAACCAATAGTAACGAGACAGCATGTCCCACCGGAATTTTTATACCCAGGAGCATCAGAAACCATTTCTCAGACTCAGAAGCAACCAAGCGTTCGAGCCCAATGTAAAAATGATTACTGGGTTTCAGATTTGTCCATCTGCGTCAATGCTTGTCCCGAAGGATATTACACCAACGATTCTCCCCAGAGGGAATGTTACTCCTGTCCACCAAGGTGCAAGACGTGTTATAATAATACTTCCTGTTCTGCCTGTGAGCACAACCTGGTCCTCCTTGAAACCAAATGTGTCCCAAGTTGTCCAGAAGGATATTTCGAGTCAGACTCTGCATGTGAGAAGTGCCCGTTGTCCACATGCGCCTTGTGCTCGGGCCCAATGGGGAATGATTGTGTCCAGTGTAAGGATCAACTTTTGCTCCTTGATGGAACCTGTCTACCCCACTGTCCAGGCGGATTTCGACCTACAGGTTATGGAGAATGTGTGACTTGTCCGCCTGGATGTCAATCTTGCGATTCCAGTAAATGTCTCCGATGTTCAAATGGATTTACATTCCGGGACGACGGAGTTTGCATAGAAGAAAACCCTGTGAGTCCATACCTTAACGATTCAAGAAGGGTTAATAATAATTCAAATATTTTTATTCAGGTCTGCCCAAGCGGCCTTTTTTTGGACAGTGACACAAACCAATGTTTGGGATGTGGCAACGGAAACTGCGTCCAATGTGATGGTGTGAATAGTTGCCTAGAATGCCGGGATAATTTGTTTATGCGGAATGGAGTGTGCACAGAATCCTGCTCCGATGGGTTCTACTCGGGATACAATGACAAGCACTGTTTGACCTGCCCAAAGCTTTGCACCAAATGCACATCCGCAGAAAAATGTTCGGCCTGTAGTACTGAAGGAAAGCTCCAAGGAACCAAGTGTCTTCCTCACTGCTCAGATGGGTAAGTGGAATTTTGAATTTAGATTTTCTAATAAGTTGGGACACGCAACTTAAATTATAATTTTCCTGTCTATTTTAGATATTACAACGATAAAGGAATTTGTCGCAAATGTTCTTCGGGGTGTAAGACTTGCGTGGCGTTTAGCAATTCGGAATGCATCACATGTATCCCAGGTTATAATTTCACAAGGGGTGGCGGATGTATTTCTAACGCAATTCAGAAAGAGAAACCTTCACAAGCTGGCAATAGTCAAGAATACTGTCGCGACGGGTATTGGTGGAATAGGGTAGATAATACTTGTCAACCTTGTCATAGGAGCTGTTCAAAGTGCACAGGTGGATTTCCCAAAGATCTTTTCGTCGTCATTGGAATTTTGATTTTATCAGCATTTCTCCGTTTTTTTTTTCACGAAAATTACTTTATATTTTCAGGTGGAAACCCGTACAACTGCAAAACCTGCGTGCATCCATTGAGACTCGACCGAGGGAGTAGCCGATGTATCCAATGTTGCCAATATACGAACGATCAACAAGACTGCTGTCACTGTGATGCAAGGAGACATACGCAGAAGGAAGAGACGCCGCTAAGCAGAGGGTATGATGGTAAGCTGTTTCATTTGTTTTATTACCTTTTTACACATCGACTGGTTAAATGCACTTTTTATTACACATTTTGCTGATCCAATTATTTTGTTTTCACAGGCGAGTGTCACTTTGTATCAAGGCGAGTCTCTGAAACTGAAGATCGTCAGCTGAATTCTACGAAATTGAATGACTCGACAGCGATTGGCTTCTTCTGGCTAGCTGTCATGTCACTTATTGCTGTTTTCATAGTCGTGATTTACAATCGGAAAAGAAGGCGGACAACCCCGTTGGCCGGATACATTTCAAACGATGAGATGGATTTCAAGCCCAAGAAATTTCCAGATAGCAGGAACAAATACGACGCCCTGTACACACCCGTGAGTCTCCACCCCTGTGATGAAGATGATGAAGACGTTAGGACAAGTTTAATAGAATCTGGAGGAACTCCTGACGATTTTGATTCAGGAGACGAAAGAGGAAATAGGGTTAAGCCTCTGGTTTTAAAAACTTGATGACGGAATTCAAATCTAGAATTGAAGCGAACAAAGCCGATATTTTTGTTACATATTTTGCCTTTATGAATACTCGCACCCTTTAGTTTTACATTTTGGATTCAGAAACATTTGAAAATTAGACTATCATCGAGTAAGGAGGTCGGAGGTCAGGTGGCTGTATTTGGTCAAATTCGAGTTAGAATTTATCCAAACCGGGACACGTGCTTACTTTACATTGACAATTTAATTCCCTTGTGCACAATTTATTTTCCGCTAGTATAGTTTCCGCTTTTATTCCCAACAGTTCCTTTCACGTTGAGCGTGGAATTATTCCCAGCAAAATTAAGTCATTCAACCTTTGTTTGAACTTTAATTGGTTCGATTAATGTCGAATTTCAGTGGAGGGTCAAATTCTAAGGTGAGAATATTTGACTTAAAATATATTTAAATAGGTTAGTGATTGCGTTAGGTGTAATAGTTAAAGATAATTGCAAATTTCTGCAACAAAAAACCATTTAATCAAATTTCTCCAAGGGTCCAATGCAAAAGATATACAGAACCAAAATGTACCCATAAGTTAAGATATTTGTTGAAATGCCCGGTGAGGTAGCACTAATACTGGATGTAGACATACTTTTACATCTAATTAATTTTATTGTTTAAGATTAAGTCGCATTATTGCAAGTACCTTTGATGAATTAAATCCAGTGAATAGTTCGACACGGAAGGCTGAATAAAGTCAAAATTATTAATCGTTAAATATTTGTTTCTAGTAGACCAGAACGATACATTCGTATTTAATTGGTAGGTAGAGGAAAATCCTTATCTAAAAACTTTTTTGTTTGCTTGTATGGCTACAGTTTCCACAAAAAAGTTCGAACCTAGGACCAATGCACCAAACTTTGCAAAGGAGAACTCACACCTAAGATCACGCTGAATTCAACCACGCTGAATTCAACGGTGTAATCCATTTTAGTCGTGCCTTTCAGGGATATGATAGGCCAAATGTCAAGTAATTTACCATCACTCGATGGGGTTTCCTGATTTCTAAAATCATTTGACATTGTAACAGCCATACATCCTTCCCATAGATCATATCAGAAAGCGGAATATACTGCTGGATTCAGCGTCGAAAATGATATCGGAAATTTTCGAAAAATTTCTTGAAGATTTGCTAAATAAAATGGTGCGATTCACTTCAAAAGTTACGATTTTTGAGCGGCATTTGAAAAAAACAAACATCAATAAGCCCTGCCCGCTCTAGCGTCCTTTGCCAGAAAGATTCCAAATGCCTGTAATAAAATGGCAGCATTGCAATTAACTTTTTGTAAATGTTATGCTTTATGGGCTTAAATGTTTGGCTTACCGTCCAATTCAAATTGTTAGCTTATAAATCAAATAAATTTCTGTAATTTATAAAGTAGGTCAAGGCAATGCTGCAGACAAAGATGAACTAGTTCTAATACCATTTTCATCATACCCTTTTTATTGCACAATTTGCTTATCATGTACCAGAATAAGAGAGAATCGGCCAGACACGCTGAAACTTTGCTAACCAACGACTGTTGTCATAACCTCGAGAGAATTTTCTTCAACTTGGTACTCCAGTTTAATTCGACAATAATTCAGTTTCTTTATTTTTTCTTTCTTGGGAAGAGAGGGTTCTTAAGTGCTCGGACCCTCAGATTTACAAGTACTAAGATTTACAAGTTTACTAAAGTGGTTGTCCTTTTTTCTTCCAAAAAACTAAAACAGGCTTCTGTTCCCCTATGAAAAACAAGGCAACAAAACTTAAGAGACGACGGAGTCATTCTTGACCTTTTCGTTAACAACTTCGAAGGGACAGAATTAAGGATATTTCAAACAAATGTGCCATGCCATGTGCCTTTGAAAGTGTAGTAAAAGTATAAGGCGTGAACAACAACGAAT